>JAPYZM010000124.1:0-100890 GCA_030522845.1 Psyttalia concolor
GGAAAACTGGAGGAATTAGAGGGCACGACCAAAGGGACAAAAGCTAGTTTGGGAGATGTAAACGCGGGGAGGCTGTGGAGAAAAACAGAAGGCTGCGGGAAATTCAAATAAAAAAGGAAGCTGAAAAATCTATAAAGGCGCGAGAGTGCAGGTGGGCATTGGAGAAATTGGGGGAGGAGGTGACAATAGGACCGGTGGAGGGCTGAGACAGTCGGCTGTCCAACGTTCGGAGCTCAACAGGAAGGGGAGCACTATTGTCGGTAAAGAAGAACATTGTCTACACTAGAGGAAGACGATGATCACAACATGCTGACATTCGCGGAAAATTTCTTAATTACTTGTGGGTGATCTTAAAAATGTTGAAAAACGGTATAAATGCTCCCGTTGGTTTCCAGCGAGATCTGTTGATCTATTTTAGGTGTTAAGCTACTATGTTCTGTTAATTATTTCTAAGAGGGGTAAACGATGAAGGAGTTGGGCGTTTTTTTTTTATAAGGCTGGTGTGGATGTAAAACAAAGAAAAACAATTTGTAACATCAAAGGAAATAAATTATATTCTATATTCTATTAAAAAATGGAGTTACACACTTGTAACATAAAGTAGTATAAGCAACTCGTGCTATGTTGATAATTATACACTCGCGCAGACGGTATAATTATAATGATCAACTTAGAGCACTTGTTGCTTAGTATACTAATTTTTTGTTCCATTATTTCAATCAGAAATTCAACAAACGAAATGCGGAAATCATTTAGGGAGCTCGGGATATCTCGATATACCCAGTATCCGTTACGACTGACAATTAAATTTGTTCGGCTCACACTATCATATATTTTTCTCAGCAGATTAAAGAGATTACTGCTGGTATATACGTCGGCTTCTGGGCTCTTGAGTTTTGCGGCGCACGCTTTGCTGCGCACGCATCGAACACTATAACCCTCGTTTTTTTTTTCGTTTGCCATCTCTTTTGGAATATTCCTTCCTTCCACCACCGCTCGACCATACGACCCTTCATCCTCTTCATCTGATTTCCAAAGGAAATATCGTGCGGTTTTGGAAATCAGAGTCGCATGATCGCGACATACAAATCCGGTGGCCACAAATGAGGAGAGTTTATTCCCCGAGTCCGGCACGTATCGATGCGAGAAATGTGATACAGCTCGACGGGGAGGTGGAATGAGCGGGGAGGAGGAATAAAAAGACAGGAAAGGTACTGAGGGAATGGCGAAGCGCCACCATGAAAGAAAATAACCACCTTCTTGGCGGAGTCTTTAAAAGCCCTCCGGGTTCAGCTATGGTACCGGTGTCTCCTTCCACAGGCAATGCATATATGGAGTTTGAGTGGTGGCCGCCTGAATGAGCTGCACCATATAATACCACCGACTGCGTGCTAAGAAACACCTTGAGCAGTCGATCTGTTTTCTTGTGTACTATTATACGGCCTCTGTATATAACCACTTGTCGCTGATGATTTTAAATCGGCGAATGAAGCGATTAAAGATTCTAGTCGCAAATTGATTTGAAATCCCCGACGAAGGTCAAACCGATAAGCGATGATCTGTAGCGACACTGGGGTTACGATGTCACACGTGCTTATTTTTCGTAAAAACTCAAGCTGTGGCTGACAACATTGAAAATTTCAATTAATGTATCGACAGAGTTATTGAAATATTGCCATATATTGGATAATACATGATGATTACTTTGAGAACTCCAACTGTATTACGCAGAACTTCAGCTGCGTATAATAACTGGTCTTGACTCGTTTGGTGGTCACTGGTATCAGCTGTTGATAAGTTTCCGGGAATCATTAAAAATGAATTGGATGAAAAAATACCTAGCGATAAAGAATTTAGTTATTTATTTGTGAATAAACGTTGATATTTCATAGTTGGTGTTGAGATGACGATGGTACTTAATTATAGAACGGGTAGTCATCGATTTCCATGGAGAACAAATTCGAATGAAAAAGGAAAAAAAACATCTCATGATGTTTACCGTAAACAGCATTCACCTGCGATTGCAGGTGTAACCAGCTGATATCAGCTATAGCTGTTATGCCAATTTCTCCTGAAAGAATGCCAGATGGAAATTGAAAGAAAAAATAAAACATGAGTAGCTGGAGAGAGAAAAATGGTAAAGAAGGAAATGAAAAATAAGACAAACGAAGTGGTAACGACTCAGAGGATTGCCCGGTAGGCATTCGAAGGACACTGATGGGAGTAAAGGTAATGATCCGAACGAGGAGTCATGCAGTCCCGGAGTGTTGGTCTTATCGTTTGCAGGCCTTGCGCGGCGTACTCACACAGTGTTGGCTCCGCACAATTCTCGGTATATAAACTCTCCAGCACTCCTCGCAAATCGCTCCTCTCTCCCACTTCGTCCTTGTGGACGCGCGGGTTCCCTTTAATCGTTGAAACGTTACCGACGAGTCCTTCGATCACGCCGACTAACATCCGTCCCTGGAATTGCCAACGACGACACATATATAATGGAAAAAGAAATAAAATAAAATATCAAACGCGATATCTGCAATCTTTTTGCCCAATGAATTACTCGGGGTGAACTAGACAATTTACTAATGGAATTTTGTGATTGTTCGTAAAAAAGTAGATGTCATGGGAATTAATTCAATGGAGAAGGACGACTGAGACATTTCGTAGATGAAAATAATGTTAGCGCTGTCACATCGATCATTCTTCAATAGACTGAAATGACTCGAGAGGAATTGAGGGACTGAGGGTCTAAATACTATGCTGTCAATTTAATCACAAGCGATTGACTTCTGTTGATACGCAGAGGAGATTAACCACTGTGGGTGTAAGGCCTTTTTTTTATCACCACTCTCTTATATTCCTGGATGATAATACTGTAGATCACGTAAAAAATGGTGACAAGTACTTTTAGAGAGGAATAATAGGGGGAATTACAAAAATTGAATACAGCACAATGTTTTAAGTAGTTACTGTTTGAAAAAAAAAAAACAAATGCCACTGGTTTTTTTTATTGAAAAAGGTAAATTCAGTAGAAATTGAACGAAATCGAAACATCGACAAAAAAAGTCCATACATCGTATATTACGAATCAATACCGCCGCGACGTCCACGCAACGTTCCATTTCTACTGAGGATCTTGGCAATGCGGCCAGCGTACGAGGACCTTTAAAGAATTTTGAATATAGAGGGATCGTTTTACAAAAAAGATTTCACGAAATATTCAATTGAATTTCTGATTCAAAAATAATCAAATAATGAATCGACATTTGTGGGACTAAAAGTTCAGAGAAGTCTGAGACATGAGTTAATGGTTTGTTTCATTTTATACCAAATCTGTATGAAAGGGTTTATGGAGGGCATGGGATCACCGGTCCAGAGCCTTGTGTCCCTTTATCTTTTTATTTAGTTCCTCTACGGAATTTGTCAAGAGCAGACCTGCATTCCAAGCACTGCAACAACAAATAAAGTTTTTCGCTTATTTACCGGATTTATTACTTCAAGTATCCATTTCCAATATATTTGGTTAGAAAATTGTGCTGGAAAAATCGTGTTCATAAATGTAATAGGCATTTGTTTCATTATCATATAAAAAGACTAGACTATCTTACTTGATTTTTATGAAAAGGAAGCAATAATTTTTCTCAAAAATAAGGTGGATCACAGCATGCAGAATCTGATGTGTCTGATCCCTGAAACTATTAGTACGTCTGGCCATTATCCAGTAAATTTCGCCACGGTTTTCCACTCTTCCTTTGCCCACTGACGATGCCGCTTGTTCTCATTGAGAGAAAACTGGCGAATGAGACGAGAAAAAGTTGAAAATGTGACGTGGAAAAAATACGAGCGTAGTCGTTGGCTAGGGGAGCTCTGGTCTCATCATGGTGCATTAAAGGAACGTTATAAAATTCTGTAACAATTGTTACCACAATGTAAGGTCGACAGAGAGAGAGACAGAATGATCTCCCATGACGATAATTGCCGTGAGGACGATATTTATTTGTTCGTTTGTAATTTATGGGGCAAATGGTTTTATCTCTCGAGGACTCTCCATGAGTTTTTCACGCAGTCGAATGAATGAAATCAAAGAAAGAAATCCAAAATCCGCAACGTCGTAACGAATTTGTCTCAGTTGTACTGTGAAACGTAACGGGAGTCAAGGGTGTGCTCCGGTGGCTCGTCTATTTCATCCCAGGTAAAAGAAAACTAAGAGCACAGCCGGTCCGCCGTAGCTCGCGGTTGGGATGAGGTGCCCTCGGTTTTTTTAGAGGATAGGATGATATTTTTGTTCTATGGAAACAAATACACTATTCTGACCAGTTTCTGTCATTTTCACTGCGGGGAGGAACTGCTTTTTATCTTGCAGTGGACAGTCAGTGGATATTGATTTATGAGATCGAAATCAATGTCAATTGATCGCAGAAATTTTAACATTTTTGCGTCAATTCAGTTGTGTATTTCCACAACATGTTTTATGGATTTTCAAAATGAAGAAAAGAAGCAAGAATCTTGGAGAAAAATGATGTAGAAGATGTGCATAGAAAAACAAGTTAATATGTTGATTTTTATGGAAGTGAGCGTGTGAAGGAAGATGTTAGTGAAAAAAGCAGACGAGTAGAAATATCTCGAAAACTTTGTATGGATGATTGGATAGGTTTTGGTTAATGTAGATAGAGGATATTAAGACAAAAATTTTGAGAACCGACAATCTACCCAGCAGTTCGTCAGAATTTGTAAAGAATTATAAAACAGCCAAGAGTAGAACGCCTATTTGACTAAAGGCGAAAGGGACAATCACTTTTTATTCCATATTATTTTCTTGTGGCCAATTACAGTGGTAATGAGCTTTCGAAGAACGATACCGAAAATCGTGACTATCTCAAAAACGTTACATAGACTTTGAATGATCTAGATAGCTGCCACTGAGACGAATATTTTGAACAAAAAATTCCTATATGTCAAGTAGTTGAGAAGATACTTAAAAAAATAAATTTGCAAAAAGGATTAAATATCTTGCGAATCACTAGGTCGATTTGATGCATACAAAATACCATCAGTCTATGGGAGAAAGAACAAATATACTCTTCTCAGTGCTCTCGATTCCAAAAGCAAAGTTCATTAAACTCTCCAAAGTAGTATAAAAATGAGTAATTTACATTTAAAAAAAACCCCCACAGTCTAACCCTTCAACCTGAAAAATCCCCTGCCAATGTAGCCCCGATAACCTCAGCCACAAAATACCGAAAATTAGCGAGGAAATTTAATTTCCCCACGATGTCTACCAGTTCATATCAGATAAATCCGTTAAAATCCCAAGTACGATGAAATAGATTGCTCTAAGATTCTCACCATGTGTACATGAAAAACCTTTAGCAGCTTAAATCCGTACAACTGTGCGGCATCAACGATAGCATTAATGTATCGCATATCAGTTATAAGATGTACACGTTATCCAGGCCTCATCGTAACATGGATGAGGCGTTGAAACCGCAGATATGCTATTAGCTAAACGATACCAACGGCTTGAATCACAAGCATTTATGCATGGGCTCGTGTCAGAAACATGAGCGACAATAATTCCTCATATTTTTTTCTCCTCCATTCAATTCCAATAATCATGTAGTCATCTTTAATGATGCCGGATGGATATGAACAACAGACAACAGACAACATAACCCTGTGTCCCATCAGATGCAGAGGCGAATGAGGCCAGAGCATTCACAAACATCTGCGAGTGTGAGAGACTGGAAAAGAAATTGTGAGCACGAGGGGAAAAAAGTGAATTTCAAATCGATCTGATAGTCGTAAAGAGCAGATACTGAATGGCTGGCATGTGGCCTCGTGTTATTGTGGCACACTTATATTACAGATGCAAGTGGTAAGAACCCCACAAAGTGTTAATCCCACGCGATTGAAAATTGTTTCCAAAGTTTTTGAATCGTACGTAATGAAAAAAAGGTGGAAAGAGAAATAAATACAAAGGTAGAGAGCACGATTACTGGAAAGTATATGCTTGCTGGCGCAGTGTGCCTGCGAGTGTTGCTTCGAAAACGATCGAGGAACATGCTCGACATTGCACCACGACCCGGGGTAATAGCCCGCTAACTCGCTCACTTTTGTTATATACATAGGAAGTGGAAGAACCACACGATTCTGCGTAGGCAGCAATCCAAGTTTCGTCTTCGCAACGCACAACACAAACTTGTTGCAAACTTTTCTCTCTAGTTATTTTTAAAATGCCCTGACATTTTCTTTCACAACGATTATTTCGATAGGTTCCGGAAGGAAAACAATAATATTTGAAGTTTTCAATCATTTAATATTCCCCAACAATTATTTTTGGAGAGAGCTACACATGGTATGGGATTTTTTTCCCACGACATTAGGATAGGACGTACGGAAAAATGAAAACTGATTAATCGTTGAGGCAACGAATACCCCCCAGCGACTACACATAATTTTCATCCTCAAATTGAGAATTACACAATGAAACTCGAGTAATGTAGCGAGCTGAGTGACTAGGCCATCAGTCATCGCTATTTTGTATCAGACGAATGCCAAAACTCCATTTACGAAGGTTAAACAAACATGCAATGCCGGAAATTGTGAACAATGTACCAAATGAAAATTCACAAGTAGATTGTGTGCTGCGTTTTACGGTCCTGGACACGTGCAGGGTTTCGATTTATGGCGAGTGAAGGTTCGCCGCGTGAAAAAGGAATATGGTAAATGGAAAAATTGAAGGGACAGAGGAAAATAACAACTGAAAAAAAAAATCACGAAATATGAAACGCATCTGCCTGACAAATAAAAGAGTATTGCCCGAGAAAAGCGCCGAATGCCAGAAGGGGCAAGTACACATACGGAGGAGGTGAGCACAATGGAAATGCACGAGCAAGTGAGAGAGATCGCGGGAGCTAATGCACTCGAGGTCACCAGGAAGCCACTATCTGTGGCACAAGTCGCAACTACAGGGATATCTGCTGTGCAGGCCTCTCTTTTACAACAAACAGCTGTTCCCCGTGCCGCGACTGAGTCACACATATACATGAATACCGAGTACACCCGCTTTGGCCTTGGTCCCCGGACTAACTGAGAGAGAAAGAGATAGAGATTAACTATACTTTTCATTGCGGGGCGCATTAATAGACACTGGCTTTTGCCTCGTGGCAGTAAGTAACCGCACGTGTCCAACTTACTTGCATTCTAATTAGTTGAACGGAGAAATAAACAATTAGGGAAATAGGAAATTAAACATTGAGAAAAATCCCTTCCCTGGTGATACTAATCTGCCTTGGGTATAGGAGATCCCACCACTGTGATTTGCACTTTGGGAAGTGAGCATCCAGGTTAGGTATTTCACGATTCAACTTTTAGGAGATGGAGAGCATAAAAAAATCGCATCAACTGCGCCATTTAACGTAATTGCGCGTTAAATTTTAGAACAGTTTTGCAAGACGATAGGGTAGAGGGGCGCAAATAGGAGGGGGAGGGGGGAGGTTGGACTTGCTAGATCATGCGATTAAAACTTGTTGAGCTTCTTCGTATATAGCAGTTGGAGTAACGTCTATTCCAGTGTCTGAATCATGAATTTTCTTGAATGTGTAGGATCGGTCTGGTTGAATGGAAACAGTTAGACTATGATTTCATCGGCTGGATCTTCTATACCTGGGATATACGCGACTGGACCCATGCATCGGGTTAACGAGATGCAGAGACGAGAGAAAAGGATGAGGAAAAAAAAAGTGTTCCTGAAAATAAAAAGACCAGGGGAACCAGGTGCGGCATCGTATTTCCCTGGTTCTGGCGGGGCCGCTTTTCTTTTTTTTTTTTTTTGTTGAACTTGCTATTTCAGAGTTTCGTCACGTACTACCTCCGCTTCAACCAAAAAGGTATCAGCTAGGATCCAACCAATTTATTTTGAAGGCTCGTTAGTAGGCGTGAGGATAAAATCGTGCGGAAAATGAGCTCTGGATATTTTTGTACTAATCATGAAACAATTTATTGGATTTATTTCCACGTGAATAAATTTTCTCATCTTCTTCAATTTGTGCGTTAATTTTCGCTGAAAATACCTTTTCTTGAATTTTTTTATATGTAACAATAGATAGAATGATCCGTATATTATACGAATGATAGCGAGTTTGTCGTAGACAAATTGCGAATATGTTTCACTGGGGTTATATCGGGGGAAATCCTCTGTTATTAGTGTGTGTTATTTTTGAAGACGCATTATCTGTCGTTAGGCGCATTCAGAAGAGATCGAAGACACTTTGATACAGCTTGCTGGGGCTTTTGACAGTTTCCGATAATTCTTGACGAGTCGCTCGGTCGATCGAACAATGCAACGTTTGTCCAAACTGGTTGCATCAAAAAGAGTGATGTAGAGGGTATTACAACATCGACGGAAATATTGATTATGGAATCAAATACTATACAACATTCATCTGAAGTAACTGGAAACTGCTGTGATTATTGAATTTTCTTTTTCCATCCCTCAAATATTTTAGCAAAGTATTCTTATTGAATAGACGTGATGAAATGTTGCTCGAAGTTTTATTGAAAAGTGTTCAAATAAGATTTTTGAACCACCATCCGAGAAAAGTTTTAAGTTACAAGTGTCCAAACGGTTTAACTTTCAAAATTTATAATCGAAAATTAACACCATTGAAAGTTCCATTTTGAGGTTTATCATCTTTTCAATTTAAAATTCTCAGACTTCAAACTAAGTTTTAGAGAACCTAATATTCAGAAATTCGAAATCTATTTATTTTCGTTGACGGTGAAGAGACTTTTGATAATTTGAATGTAAAATTTCCATAGAGTACAGTAACTCTTTCTAGTTATTTCCAAAAATGTCAATTTTGAATATTTCAGAATTTGAATTTCACATTCTGAATTTCAAAATGAAACTATTGTTTTGTGAGTGCATTCAAGCAATACCAGTCTGTGTAAATCTGCTCAGCTGACCACAGGGAGATGTTGCTATCCGTATAAATACCGTCTTATCCCACCTGCCGGGTCACGTAGATCATAAATAACGACGATCGTAAATGGGAACCCGAGCGATTTTCTCAATATCGTCCTGTGCGCCTTATACTCCCGGCATTTATTATATCTATTTAATCATGATTTTTTATTCTTTCGCAAACCACTTTTTCACTCGCCAACAAAAATGTCGAATGTGCGAACGAAAACTACAGAAATATTAATGCCCGTCATATAAGTATGTTCAACCCAAATAGTAATACTTTTATTATTCTTTCGAACTCCTATTAACTTTACAAGGTTGGAAAAATATATTATTACAAGACGCACGTGTGTTTTTAATTCTCAACTGGTCGGCACGTCTGCCTTCTCTCAGTTTGATAGCTGTGGGGCAATTAACTGATAGCCATACGCATTTAATGGTTATCATCAGATAGTACCCACCACAGCATTGACTGAATTAGAATTAATGAAGTATTGACAGGGAAGCCAGAAGTGCTAATTCCATCCGTGTCATCTGTCACTTATATATTTATGAATAAATCTAATGATGAGGGCATAAAGCAGAAGGCGTTCCGAAACGTGAGTGATAAAATGAGAGTGAAAAAGAGAGAATAAATGATCGCCTGGAGTGAATCACACGTTATGATTATACTCACCGTAATTGCGTTTCGTACTTTGCACTCGCTGTTCCGTTTTACAACAAAGTTTACACGTGCAAGATGAACGGCAACGATTGAATTATTTCAATACGCCATTTTGTGACCAATGAAAATGTATCATTGTAGTACAATATGAGTCTCACCCGATTTCCTTTTTTTTCATCCACTTTCCCATGTCTGTTTGATTCTCCTCCTTCTTTACCCCCTCTCGAATCATCTTCTATCCAATCTGAATTCACTTATTCAACTCCTACACTTCGTCAACTGCGTAGCTTCTTTGTTCGAGTCATCCCAATGATGACATTTAATGAAAAATCTGAATTATGGTCGTTCATAGAAAAACATTGAATAAGGTCACGTCGTATATTGGCCACGATTTTACGTTGATTCGTTGAAGATTGCGCAAACTTTTAAGACGACTGATAAAGAAGTTTTTGTTTATTCACTTTTATTGATTATTTTTCCACATTTTTTTATTTATTACTCTGGGGAACTGCGTGTCTGGCCGAAGATCCTATTGGTGCATTGATCATTAATTCGTTGATAGAGAAGTTACGCAATGAATCTGTCATGCGGATTTGAAGATATCCAGCTGGCTTGAGGAGGCCAGAGCTGTTCTAATCCTCTTTGCAATGAGCAGTGATTTTTAATGCTTCAATTTCCGTGTTCAAGCGTTACAGAGAAAAAAAGTTTCTATTTTCAGGGACATGCTAGTCATTTCTTGGGATATGTCACTCATTTTTTAAAGAACCCTGATTATTAGTGATATTTATTACTAATATTTGACGTTAGCTCTTTGAAAATGTGGGCCATTATTCTGACAATTCCGCTCATTTGAATTACAAATGAATCCAACTGCAGTATTCGACATTTTGTGATGGATTGTAGTTAGAATTCTATCGTCAATTTGTTCAATTATAATTTTAGCTAACCAGTGTGCAGTATTCGAATGCCCGTGATACGTTCCAGACTGATATTTTTTCCAACCATAGGGACATTAACAGGCCGATAATTTCTCTATAGCCTCTGACTCGTTTCCAATGATTTTGACAGATATTCCAGGGTTCTCTATATTACAACGTGATACCTATAAATAGAATCGATGAAATTATCCTCCGAATACCAGTCGACCTTCGACGTTAATCAAATATTTCACTTAACAATTTTCCGGCCTATCAACGATCGGCATCCATTTGGCAGTGAAATTTGTAAAATTATATAATTCCTTTCGTTACTGTTCATTCGGAAAATATCTGATGATTTTAAAGGTCTTATCATTTTTACTATTCTAATTAATAACAATCAAATGAGTGTTTTTTATATGGCTTTATATATGGAAATGGCCTTAGCCCGGAAAATCAGATAAATATGCAATTTTTAACTTCCCGATAGGAAGTTATTATTTATTAGAATTTGACTCGAGGAATTGTCTAGAAGAATACCTCTTGACCACAAAATTTAATCGAGAGATCTTCTCTACAAAGCAACAAGTATGTCAAACTGTGAAAAACTTGCCATCTTCATTGATTTGCGACAGAGTTTTCAAGAAATATTCTGTTAATATGGAAATCATTCACTGCATTAGTGACATGTTCCGTCACAAATGTCGGAGAATATCATCATTAATTTCTACGAATCTATCTGTCATGCTTAAAATAATTATCGCCAAATTTCAATTAGATAAATCACTGATGAACATTATCATTCTAAGCAGGATTCAATAATACCAATAATAAACACGAGAGTCCTAGAAAGTACTTACTTATTCCCGGTTATCAGTGAAATCCTCTTACCCGCACAATGGTCGATTATCTGATTACAATTAATCAATTTCAGATATTTTTCAACAACAATGCTGATTCCATCATAATCGAAATACTATATTGCCCTTAATCATTGCATATGCAAATGCAATCTCATCATATCCGCATCGCCGGCCGAACGCATCAATATCGCCATCGATCCTAGGAAATCGCATAATAACCATCTGACTATAGTCCCAATGATCAAAATTCAACTTAATCCGACACGTGTATGCCCCAGATGAGTTGCAATTGCAGCTCATAACACATGCGACACATCAACCCTTGTCTCTTCTTTTTTTTATTAAAAAATATAACAAAGATGATCAGGAAATTAAACGGGAAAATAAGGAGCGAGATATGATACTCTGCGATGTTATCTTGACTAAGATGGAGTACACCACGGGGGTTCCAGCACATGTGCCCCGATATTCCTTTCTTTCTCCCTCCCACCCTCTCCATTGGGCAAGTGAGATGTGATACATCACAGTGGCAAGTGCCAACAACTGGCAATAATCCCCAATTGATATCTCAAGCTTTCCTTATGCGTTTGTGATTAAACAGATAACAGACCTTGCCACAAACTCATTTCAATCGCATCGATCCCTTCACCGTCTTCAACTATTTTATTTTAATATCAACATTACACATCGGGAGATTGATCTCCAGATAGATGTCTCCAGAATATTTACCCATTTTCCGGAAAACTCATGTTTATATATTCTCGCAAAATTCTTATTTTTTTATTCAATTAATAGTGGAATCAGTCATGCGAGTAAAATTCGTGACATGTCAGAAGACAGCCATATGACTATCAGTGACACGTTGCATTATCGACCTACGATCGACCGTTTATTGGCGCATGACATAAATGTGACCGACTTACTTCATAACGGCCATATCGCATCTAAGTAGTAGCGCCCTTACAGCTGGCCAAATTTTATGGAAAAAAAGTTACTTATTCATAGTGAAATGTTACGAAAAAATCACTCACTCTATTGAATCAACTATTCACTGGCAAAATGCACTGATGAACAATCACATGGGACAAGGCAAGAAAACGCTACAAAATTTTGTGATAGAGAAAAAAACACTGTCACGTCACATGTATATAGACAATTTGTCAGTAATTAAATGTTGTCTGACGGATTTCTTGACAAGAGATGACCATCAGTGGCAATCACATGACGATCACATCTTTGTCATCTGGCAGTTTTTCATGCCTGACGTGACCTCCCATCTCTAAGTGAAGCACATGAAACGTGTTTTCAGAATGAAAAAGAATTGGCTGCATCAGCATCGACAAATTAGCCCGTCAAATTGGAAAAAGTATATCTCAAACTTATCATTAAATATTCCTACTGAGGATAACAAAAATTACTCAGAATATTCTTATAGGCGACGAAAAAAAAGAAAAATATTAATCAAATATACAGAGATCAGGATATTAAAAAACGGAAAATTGACGGAAAATAAATCTCTCTACGAGTTCGAAAAACACAAATATATCTTGGATAAGAAAAACAACTTGGATAGACATCAAACCTTCCTTATACTCACAAACATCTTTCCTTAGACGAACTCCAATACTGGTTATGACAAGTGTTCTATCCTAATATCAATAGAGATGAGGTTCACTACCTCGATAAACGGTAATTTCAATCATTAAAAAAAAAAGTTATCAGCCGGGAACACGGTTGTCAACTGCTTCAGCTCTGTCATTAAAACTCAGTTCCCCCCCCCCCCCCCTAATGCTCATCCACACTGTGGTATTAAAAAAGCTGCAAAAAGAAAACACGTCAAGTTATTCAAACCATCACGTTGCACCTGGATGCACAGACGTATTACGGTGCATGAACATAAGGCTCCTTCATGACCCTCCTTCTGAGTAAAATTAGTCCCCCGGCAAATGGTAATTTTGTTCCTGAATTGTTAACGTTGTTTGCAACAATCGATATACCGCAAGAAGCCCATGCGCACACCAGTGCGAAGGCGATGCAAATTGATTCAGCAGTTTGGTAATATCCCATCAAGCCTTCCCTCCCCCGCGGGAGCCCACTGGTAACGCTTATGGGAGTGTGGCTGGATAACTCAAGCCAAGTGTACAGAACCGTCCAGGCCGGTGGATACGAAACTTCATCCTCTGGAGATTTGCCTCAGGGGCCCGCTCCCTCATCACTTCTTTTTTATCGCATCGTACGTCAATGTATAATACAGATTTTTACATGTCTGAGATACTAAAGTTTGCTATTTGTTATTCAGTTATTAGATATGCGGGCCAAATTAGCCATCATTCAGGGATAGACATAGACAATTGTTGGAAAAAATAACCCTTCGCACTGTCACGGTCACGGTCAACTTTGCTTGAAATACCCATTCAAATATAAGTTAAGATTAGATATTCAGAAATATTAAAAATTACTAAAAATAAAGAAATAATAAAAATGAAGCAAATTTTGTATATAATCCTTGAATTAGCCGTATCATGAATCATTAATGTAGAATTTAACTTACGAGCCGACACACGTGCGGCCGCGCACTGTAATAGTGACCATAAAAATTTGAAAATTTCAAATTAACCCTAGATTAACCCTAAAAATTAACCCTAGATGCCAGTGAACCAATAAGGAATAAGTGTGACAGAATTTCGATATTTTCGATTCGATTCAAGATCTGAAGTGTATGTACTTTTTATAGTAGAATTGGGGACAAAGGGGCCCTTGTCAGGCCTGAGGCCAGTAGACTGTCATATATTTACCAGAGAACAGCAAAGCCCTTACCTGGTGACGTTGGCTTTGGAGTTTCCTAAAAACAAACTAAATGACTAATACAGATTTGACGATCTCTAAAAAGTGGAGAACGCCATTTTAAATTCGGTTCTCGATGCTTGCATTATCCACGTAATTATTCGACCACCTTTATAAATATTACGGATTATACTACGTGACAGATTATTCAGTGTAGTTATTTTTACCTGATTAGATAATTTTCACATCAAAGAAGGAAACGTTTTATATGACATTGTACATTTTTGTAACGTCATAGGAAACCATTGGATGCGATTTGGAAAAAGTAGAATGGGATCCGGAATTATTCCGTATTTATGAAAAACCATTCTTTACAAAAAGCTGAATATTGTCAGATACAGCGTCCATTTATGAATAATAAATGTCCATGCAATGAGTTGAGGATTAAGTTATGTATCAAGAGTTTGTGGAAATTCAGAAGCAAACTTTGTACCTTATTCTTGGTTCGCTAATTTCTCCACCTTCGCGAGTTTTATCTCAGTTCTGCCTAATCTGAATGCATAAGGCGAATGATAACGTCAGCGTTATTCATCCCGCGTGAAATGGAGAAGAGCTGAGCGATAATGAGCCAACGGTGATTAGCAACAGGTGAACTGTCATACAGGAAGTTGATATCAGTGTGGTTTTTATCCTTCGCAAAATACTGTCGTAAGCATAATTTGCCATTCCAAAGGCCTTTTTACACTTATAAGGAGTTGGAAAAACTTGATAATGATAACGTGACAGTTGTGTGAATCATTGGGTGATTCATATTGACGTGAGGGACAGTTGTATTTTGATAGAATGTCCGAGTGTGCGGTGACGTACCATTGATACGTGATTATTTACATTTGTGTTTACAAAACATTCACTGGTATCGTACGTTATATAGAGAGAAACGAAAAGTTGAGAAATGATGGTGGGTCAATGTTTGTAACAGTGTCAGAAACATTCAGGGATATTTGAAAAAAAACAATGATATGTTAACTCGCTGAAATGATGTACTGTGTTTCCCATTCACATCAGAGACCCTCATTTGAGATAATAGTATAAATATTATCTGGGGGCAGTCATCTTTTCGTCCTTCTTTCGCTCACTCAACGCTCTCATTTGGGGTATTACGGGGAAGTAATTTCATGATTCCGTTTTATGCGATGAGGAGACTGGGGAATAAAAGATTTTATAATTCGTGGCCCATGCATGACGAGTTTTGAGACTACATACGAGCATAACTCAGTGCAACATAACTGAGCGGTTGGGTCGTGTTCCGTTGTCGAAACGTGACACACGTACCACAATTCTGTGGATGCACTCTGACCGGAGCTGAGATAACACGACGATCGAAATCTCTCGGTTGGAATATCGTCCAACAGTGCACGTTCGGACTTGTCTTGTTCTCTGGGGCTCTCACTTGTAGGAGGAAGTAATGTGGAACACCTGGTGAGGTGAGGAGGAGGGAAATATTTCCACTGGAGTTTAATCGTCAAGCGTAGAACGGTTATTCCAGTGCATATACGACAGCGATGGGTGTACCCTTGAGATATGCTCGATACGGATGATGATAAGATACGCCAATTCTCTGGAGTATATAATATCTATTTGTGTCGTGAAATAGCGATTCTCGACGTGCGATTGTTGTGGTTAACGCCAATTTAACTCGTATCTGAATTAATGTGCTTAGGCAGTGTTGACCGTTTGTGAATATTTGTTGACGTCAATTGTCTCGGGATGTCACCTCCGGGCAATAATAACCCCGGCCATGTTTATCGTCCTGGACCACCGCCTCCTCATGGACCACCGCATCATCATGGCCCGCATCATCATGGGTCGCATCATCATGGACCACACCATCATGAACCACATCATCACGGTCCCATTCATCACGGCCCGCAACATTACGGACCTCCTCACCATGGACCCCATGTTGTGCCACCTCATCATGGTCCACCACACTTTGGACCACCCTACCCACCCCCTCCACCAGGTGCGAAATCATCAAAAATAAATAATTACACATCAATAATCATCATGATTCATAAAAGATAAAGCTCGGATAGTGATGGCGTGTTCTGTAAACCAAAATAATCCGATTGATAAGTCGTTCATGAACTTCACCTTACTATATGAATAAACGTTCTCTTTCAGGGCCTCCTCATCACCACGGCCCTCCGTCTCATCACCGAACCTGATGCTACAATTTCAGGTCTACAAATCCAAGACAATTATATTGAAAAGTAGTTGATGACTTCAGTTATTTCTTCTGAATCACAATAAAGCAATAACCATGTAAGTCGGTGTTTATCTTATCACCCCGAAATAGATAAGCTCATGATAATACATCCGCAAAATGTCCTTCATTGGTTAATATATCACAGAATGTATCAAATTACAAAAGTTTGATTCACCATCCTAAAGAGTTGATGACGTGCACACTGCAAAAACAGTATCAACTCCAGGGTCACTACGCCAGTGCTGTAAAGTTAATTGAAGAAAAAGAATCATTTTGCTAATGATTAAGCAGTGTGTTTAGAGAGCGGTAAATCTTCAGTACAGCTTCAAGGGAATCATGCTTAATAGTAACTGCATAACATAAACATGTTTCATTGTAAAATATTTCCAGAATAATTGGATCGAGTCTCCATCAGAGTCAATTTGACGATTTCAAATGGTTGAAATTTCAATGAAGAATAACTAAATGAAACTCATGATGAGAAAAACGATTGCAGGTAATTTGATTGCAACGGCATATCTAGGTGTCGTAATGAGTTACAAGGCGTAGGAGCGTTGATGGACTCGACGATCATAATTTAACACACACCACCTGCGTAATGGAGAATCTTTTCTCTTCCTTATGGGTAATATACGTGTATCCATATGCACTCACTCTGATGGTCTAAAGTTTCTCAGTCTCAACACAACCGTCTCTGTATGCAATGATGATTCTCACTTCGAAGGTTGTGCGCCTACAATTGCCAAGTACCTTTACCAAGTCATCTTTGTGTGTAAGAATTGTACCTTGAAAAAGCAACGAGTCAAGGGGAGAGTACTTCTTGTTCCGTTGAATTCTTTGAAGTTCCACTTCCACTGAGAACGAAGGCTTAAGCGAATGAAAATGAAAAATTACTGTCATTCTCGTTTCCGACGCTTGATTATGTCAATCAAAATGTTGATTTGAAGTACTTTTATGTGTGTTGAGATCCTTTTTTTCCTAGCGATTAAAGCTGATATCTGAATTGATCACCAGCATAATACGTGACAATATATGAGAAGCAATAATGATGACTTGGATCACAATAATTAGCAAAACAATTCAATTTCTTCAGTATTCTATTGCATTTGTTGCAACTAAGAAAAATAACGAGACGAGCTCGTGAAGTACAACCCACTGATAATGTCTTATTCAACTTGAATATACCGCATTTATGTCCCTGGAAGGCATGTTTTTGTGTACCACGACTGTTGCAACACGAAGTAGATCCAAGGTAACCCTATAATACATTTTGCGTATCCCCAATTCACTTCTCTCATCTCTCGTAGCCTCCCAGTGGGTAACTTGAACCAACAGCCCACCAGTTTACACACCACCCCAGAGTTACCTTTAGCCCAAAGTTACCATACTAAATTATACTCGAATGCTCCAAGCTACTCACATTATAGCATCTTGGCATTAATATTCTCGCGTCAAAGACTTACCTGATCCATTGAAAATTTTACTCAAACTATCAAGGCTTCACTTCCAGCGACCTGAATTGCATCAATGCAATGGCTGCCTCTGATACATCATAACATATTGATGGTTTTAGGAAGATGGTGAAGTGGAACGATGCTACAGAATTTGAAGATAAAGTAGACGAAGAGATGAATGTATCGCTGCACTATTGGTCTTATTGGGTTCTCTTAAGCACACGCAGCCAGGACTTACCTTTTCTCCTACATTTAATCTACAGATGGGTCATTTTGCTGACTTCAGAATTGAAGTTAATATACATGAAACCAGTTTTATTTGTACACAAATAAATTAGTCATAGGTAAATACTGGACAAGGGAGATCTGATTGTGCGCTGGACGATGAAAACTAGAACATTGAGGAATACCTGGCTCCATTGCGATTTTGATGTTCAAAAATGGAAACACTTTTTTCTAATTCAAGTGTTAGGAATTTTTCATAATTCTCCATCGGACTCTCCTGGCCCACTTACATAAAATAAAAACCTTTTTATTCTCTACTTGTATTGATAGATAACTCCGACGATTATGGCCGTACAATTAGTTTGGAGTTGGTATGCGAGAGGTTCCGTGTTCGACTCCAGGCCAGGGGGAAAAATTTGTTAACAGTCTAATCTTACGGAAAGTAGCTGAGTGGTAGTCTCGTAAAAGAGATAACTGTGTCTGGTCAGGGTTTTCGCTCAGTGTGAGGTTTTCCCTCGTCTTTCCGCGAATGCGATACAGCGGGTTCAAGGGTGGGCCGGGAACAAATCGTACAGACTCGAGAGAGTATATAGAACAGAAAGAATTTTAAAAAAACTTATGAATAACGAGCAATTTTTCAGGAAATTTTCTCGTGATATCCCGAGAAAAAGAAAAAATAATAATTTTTTACATAAAATCGAATTAAAGCAACCTCGAGTGGTAGATATTTTAAGCCTTTCATGAAGAGTAAATAATTATGCAGAAGACTCAGGTGAAAATTTTTCCGAGCCTTTCTTTGAAACCGACTAAATTCTTCACCTCGCACAACTTTCGAGGATTTATTTTAGAGATCAGGAGTATAGCAATGCATTGACTACCTCTCTCCCTTCATAACTCTCGGACTATTTTAGGAGACTGGAGAATTGGAAAATAGAAGATGGTACGGAGCTTAAAGATAAAGAAGAACGACGAGGCGGGGGGGGGGGGGGGGGGGAAAATTTGGAGCCCCCGCCCGTGCTCCTAATCACGGCCAGTCATGGCTACGTGCACCTCGTTTCTCAAGCATCAACGATATTCTTCTGCGATCCTCCTCCGCCATCACTTTTTCTGCTCTCTCGTGCAGCCACGGATCTCCAAGTTTCCCGTATACCTCTTAACCGTAGGCTATTTCTTCGCCCATAGAGAGTGCAGAGAGAGAGAGAGAGAGAGAGACAGAGAGAGAAGGAGAAGGATCGAGAAAGAGGGCAAGAAAGATGGAAGCAACTAATTCTCCAATGCTCTCTTTTTCTCCCTCTTTCCTCTGATCTTTTTTTCAACTGATGCCATAGTATCACCGCGAGAGGACGGCTTTACGATCGTTTAACGTTTTGCGGTGGTGATGCCACACGAATCATTTTGAGGCGAAGGAGAGCAGGAGAGTGATCAACTATTGGAACTTCAAAACAGGCGAGATAGAAAAATATCGAAAACAGAAAAATAACAAGGCGGATGGTGGAGGCAAAGGAGGTGGATAGCTGGGGGCTGGAGTGAGACGGGAACGAGAGGTAATTACTGTGGCGACATTGACCCGACGGCGACCCGACAAGCTCTCTCGAGTCGATTCGCCTCGACTCGATTCTGCTCGGCTCGCTCACCCACACGCGCCCATGTTTGCCGTCTTCTTTTCCTCTTCTTGTGCCCGGAGGCATGGTTCACTCGAGTTCAACTCTCCGATCGCCGAACCCCGACCAACACCATTTGCGAGCCCAAATGTATGTAGGTAATTTTGAGAATAATGTAATTGGAGGCAATTGACATGGATTAAATATAGTTAAAAAACATTTTTTTTCCTTGTCTTTTTGGGTTTTACGTTATTCAATTTGAGAAATGGTGTCTCGGCTTCCCATGTTTTCAGGGAATTCTATTAATATATCCGGATACGACGTTTTCAAACGATAAAGGAAGGCACAATGTCAGGAGCACATATACAAGACCGAGAGTATGAAGAGCAATGGGAGGGCGTCGGCATTTTATCCTCCTCTTTTCGTGTTTCCCAGATGTTGTTGGAATATGCAAAGCGCGGTAGAATGAAAAATCGAGGGGCAGGGAAATGAAAACTAAGATGAGGGGTTTTGGAATAATTAAACGTACATATGGTTTTCTCGTCGTTTAATTTTTTTTTTTGCGAGTGGTAAAAAAGGGAGATGGGAAAAAATACAAAGCCTCCATTTGGGGAAGGCGGAAAAGAAAAACATAATGCTCAGCGTGATGGGTACTTGAATACATGTACCAACCCAGAAAGTTGACAAGTGGATTAGTTGAAAGGCATTACGTATTCTGGGCACTCAGCAACTACCGCGTTTCCGCAAACACGGTAGAGCATTCTTATATTCCGCCAGCGATTTTACCCTCTACAGATTTCGGTGGATTTAAACATTTTTTGTCAAAAGATGTGATGTAATGGTATCTTTTTGAAAAAATATTTTATCCGCTACTGAAGCTTTCGACAATGAGAGAAGACATCAGAATTAGATTTTTCTAGGAATGCTAGAGAAGGCGCTTATTCGGATTTAGTTTTAAAGTGAAACTTTTTTAGTGCGGGGTGGACTGAAAAATTGTTACGAAAAAATGACACATCTGAGATGCAACGGAAGTGACGTACACACGGTCTGTCTATTTCCCTCTTACTCTATACAAGCAGTGAGATTTCGCACTCTGACGACAGAGCGCTGTTGTTTCTTCTCCCCCAACCGTAGTGTAAGAGGGAAACTTAAAAATTTTTTTTTTTAGAACTAAAAAATTTTGAGATATTGAAATATGTGTAACGCCCTCTTTTGTAGAGGCCTATGAGATCTACAACTGACGTCTCAAAGAATGATGCAAGCAAAATTCGTGGTATTTAAAATTAGCGAGCCACGATTGCCCACTCATTGTCACACGACGAAAATGTGATCGCCTTACTTTATGACCCTCACATAGCATGTAAGTAGTGGCACAGCCGCAGATATCCAAATTTAAAATTTAAAAGAAAAAAGTTACTTATTCATAATAAAATATTATGACGAAATCAGTCATTCTAATGACTCAACTTCTCACTTACAAAACGAACGGATAGACAATCGCATGACAAAACACCACACAGTATGACAAAATTTAAGATCCAAAAAAAATTACATCACCTGCCATCTCTAATCTCTGATATGAAACGCTCCATAAATATCCGTAAATAAACTATTATTCGGGGTCATAGAAGGTGTAAATTAATCGCTTTTTCCAAAAAATTCGAAGATTTTCTATTTGATGCAAGATTTAAGCAACAATTATTTGATCTCCGTTGCTGGTGGTTCCCATATCCCAGTTTAATGGCTGGAAATTGAGATGGGAAAAATAAATATAAAAAAAAATTCAGCCTTCCGCTTCGACAATATCAGATACGTTAGAAATAACGAGCCAAAGATTGGATAAATAACAATACGACTCACGCACGGGTTTCCATAGTCTCCCGTGCTCGCCCCTCTATTTAGAGAACGATCGAAAAAGAACTAAAAAAATAAGGGACAATGAAAAATGATGCAGTGAGTGTAATAACAGAAAAAAAACGTTCGGGAGAAGTGAAAAAGATATTTCTCCACATCTATAGAATCCCATGAGAACATCAACGTCACCACATCTTGTGTATTTACTTTCTCAATGTGTTTCGTTCTGAATTGTGACAGAAGTGACTCAACGATTTTGTCCCACTAATCCAAAAAATATGTTCCTTGAAAAATCCATGGAGTACTTATGGAAATTTTAGTCCTCAATAATTTGCTCGTGAAATAATCAATAAAATCGGACCAATGAATCCATCCAAAGATTGCGGTACTATCGCAACAGTGAACTGCAACAAGAACTTGGGA
Organism: Psyttalia concolor; assembly: GCA_030522845.1. Taxonomy (NCBI): domain Eukaryota; kingdom Metazoa; phylum Arthropoda; class Insecta; order Hymenoptera; family Braconidae; genus Psyttalia; species Psyttalia concolor. The sequence goes on from JAPYZM010000124.1 coordinate 22,020, forward strand.
CTGAGGCATACCTCACCTGTTGACACGTCCCAGGAACATCGACTTGTGCGCACATCCACAAACGCACTCGTAGAATAACAAACGATAGAACCCAAAGTCCCGTGTCGTTGCAGACTCCTGTGGTGCAGCCCAACCTGTTCTCTCCCCTTCTCCGCTTGGGTTTATTTTGATTTATTGTGTCGTCGCTAAAGAGATGTATTGTTGTGACGTTGTCTGCTCCCTTCTGGGTCTCTAGAAGAGCAGAAAAAAGAAATAGGGATGGAGGAAACCGAAACAGAATGAGAGACAGAGTGAACGGTATTTGGGGGATGTATCGAGTGGTGAACGTGATGAATGAGTGGAAATATCTCTTAATTCTTCATGCTTCTCGATTTGTGACTTTTTTCGCAAAATTCTCGAAAAATAATGTGGCCAGGGGGTTTGTAATGCGCTTGACAAACCCCAAAGATCGATTGCGCCATGGACACTTCCAGATAATAGACGACGGCATTCTCGTATCGTCAATGAACGATACAACTCGGGGATTGTTGATTCTCCCCCTTCAAATTTCTCCCTCATTGTCGCACCATTCACTGGATCCGAATAATTCCGGTTACAGCCTGCAGGTAAACAGGTGAGTGAAAAATCGGTACGGGGGTTGAAGCAGAAAGAAAAAGAAACCCATCCCCCTTGTGCTCCTTTAAAATGCACTCGTGACCTAAATGCCATTCGCCTTCAGAAAACCCCCTCGAGTAATGCATTTTTTCTGAGGTCATTGCACCCCAGACAAATAGAACGTTATAAAAATCTACGCTGCAACGGATAAATTTATAAATGGGACTGAGAAAAAAAAGAAAAATGGCTCATGTTTTTATCTTCAATGAACAATAAAAAAAAACGTCTTTTTGTGCTGTCGAAAATCTTACCGTCTTTTATATCAATTCTTTAACATAACAATGAAAACTACCGGGGAAAAAAATACATAAATTACGGCAGACGTTTTAAAATCCGTGTCAACGTATTTTGAATCAAAACCAAAACAAACCACTTTGTTTGGTTTTTTCAATGCAAAATTCCGGGAATAGAGTGCAATTGCGCCGTTTTTTTTCGTAAATCGCCCATGCATTTCGGGAATTTGGTCAAAATGAAGTGTTTGTGGAGAAAAAAATCGAGTGAATAAAAATACTCGGCGTGAAAAATAACCTCCTTGGACAAGTCCGTTACACGAGAGTGCGCGCTACAATTACGTATACGAACTTTCGCACTTACTCGGGAACGCGGATCCGGTGCCGTTTATCCCCAGATCTATTGCAGTGGTTTTCGTTTACACGAGGGATAATGGTGGTGGGTTATAAGTCGGGTATGCCCCACCGCCGCATGACGAATGTAATGGGGACAAAAGGGACGAAATAAGTGCAATAAAAAATCCAACTTGGTTTTGCCTTCTCATTCTTATTCTTTCTCTTGACTCTCAGTTTTCTGGCGGTGACGCACACTTTCATTATTCGTTAAATAGTATTTTTCCTTTTTATCCACTCCCTCCTGCGTTGCCTTGAACAGCAGCCACACCAAAAACGATCCAATGCGTATATTATGCAAAACGACAGTGGGGAGTTGCACGATTGTTCGTCACGTACCGGCCATTACCGGCAGAGATCGCTTTTCCGAGATAGTTCGTAATTCCTCTTTCGAAGAGAAAGCACATAGTTGTGTTCCCAAAATATCGGCTCATGTCTATTCAGCCACTCGGGCGCTTGACTAAAGTTTTTAACGGTCTCTGGTGAATGACGATAGCAGATCGTTAATAAAAGAAATAACGACGAAAAGCCCATTATATATCCTGTATATTTTTTTTCTTACACTCGGCCAAGTAAAGGGGCAACAAAAAATAATTCTATGTGATTTCAATTTATTTCCGAGGGTGTCGGAGTCATTAAACTCCTTGTATATGAGCACATGGTGATTCTCGAGTGATACGTAATCGTGGAGTGTTTTTTGACGACAGACAGTTCGAGAATTTAGGGAGCGGAGGAGAGCGTAAAACAGCAGATGAGAAAAAAAAGTTGAACAGGGACGAGTGTTTTTCATTGATGACATAAATGCTATACACGGGGTCTAATAAATTTCGGTACCTTGTGAAATTTTAGTGTCGAGATAGCGCGCGTGCTCAATCGATATCACTTCATTTTACACAGATGCACGATACACACATAAGCGGTGTGTACACTCGCCCTTTAATGACGTTTCGCGTAATCTCCGTTCGCCCGTTCGGGTGAGGGACAGGAAGAGAGAATCTGAGGGACTGGCAGAGGTTCTAGATATAGTTAATGTTAATCGGTGTCACACGAGTCAAACCATTTTTTTTTGGAACTGAAAATTAGTCGTTCCACTGAATTTCCAAATTTGAATGGGCATCCAATGAAAAATTCAGTGCACAGTAATAAATTTGAGGGCATTTCATTGAATGAAATTGTTACATACATACATGCGATAGCAAATGTTATTGCCCAATTACTCAATACGTCATTGAAATTGCCAAGATTCAATGCAATTTGTTACTTTAAAACTCGGAATCGTTGGAATATAAAATTGATATAATTCATTTGCCTGTAAATTTCCAGGATGGAAATACAAATCATTTTAAAAACTGATTGAAATATTTTTGTGTCACACTCAATGACCCAAGTCCCGTATTTATAGGTCAGCGGGTTGGTGGTTGGTATTGCCCTCGAAATACATTTCAAGCATTCCCATTTTTTGTTTATGGATGGAGGAGATGTATTGTCCAAACATTTGTCATTATCGTCCAGCTCCGGTCGGGTTACCTGGCCTCCCTCTCTCTCCCCGTACGTGACGCAAACGTAGGTCCTACAGATAAGTCTCCACGGCTAATGGCTTTTAGCCGTGACATTTGTCCCATGTTCGGGAGTGAGGGAGAGTGGTGAAGTCCTACCTAAATGGAATGCCCAGTGTATTCGGTACGTACATTACCGCTTGTGATGCGTGAAACGGTTATACACGGATTGGCTCGAGGAGTGACACTTCTCTTGCACTGTGAGCGGATCCAACCTAACAACGAAATTTCTGCTCCAGTTTACCTTACAAATTCAATCTCACCGACAGAACCGTGTCTGAGAATATTATCCTCACATTTACTCATCTCCCATGTAATTTTCAATTTACTTGCACTTTTCTTTAACATTGACCTGGTTGATTCTCAGTTACGTTCTACCGTGAATAAGGGGATTCAAGGTTAAGTATTTCACGTCAGTCAAGTGGAGATAATGCAAGGGTGACGTTGAGGAAAAACATAAGACGCATATTGCAACATTTTCAATATTTTTATCAGTATGCGTTAATTGATTATTTTCATAAGCAAGATGTGCCAATAAATGACCCCCAAGAACTCTTATAATTCGTCGATAATTTTCACAATTTTATCATTTTTCATTTATCAAGTACTTGGCCAACAGCAGTATCGTCCCTGACCCCACCGTTGACATTTAATATCACTTTTTTCCTCCAACGTTTCACATTAATTGACATTTCCATTATCATAGTCGCATTATTGCGTTCCAATGCGTCGGCGTGTATCACCGATAATCCATATCACTGAAATGCAGTTTTCACTTACACACCACGACATCGAGACAGACGGGTCTGCTACTCTGACAATTAATGCACGTTCGTTGATGACTCGTGTATTAGGGAATATATGTGCAAATTGCATCGAATTTTAGTCAATGAGAGATGGCGTTCAACGGCCAGAGGGGAGGGGGGCCAATTCATTATCGTTCACCCAATGCATTATGCACGGATTTAACTTTCATTCCGTTTAACGATGTATCGTGTATCAAATTTCTGATACAAAGAGTTCCGTCAATTACTCTCGGGGAGTGGCTTTGTGAAATTAACATTTCTCCGATGAGTCATAATTTTTTAACCGGTAAAATGTAATCTCTAAACTTCACGTAAATCATTTAAGGATAAATTATTCACTTCCACTTTTTCCTGATATCATTTAAACATCGTAAAATACTCGAGTTCTTCCATGCGCATAAACACCTATTACACAATTATTTTCAGTTTCCCTACATTAACTTTATATTTCTCCTGATCTCAGGAGAAACCTAATTTAACAGCCGATGGAAAAACTAAAATTATTTTTAACTGGGATAAACCAAGAAAAATCATATCTCACAATTCCATCTCCTTTATTTTAATCAGAGATACTGATTCTTCCATCCCTTCCCCTTTGTGTCATCAACTTTACATTTCTCGACATTTCAAATGAATAGATAATAAATGAAATGGTTTATGGAAAAATTAAAATATTTCTCCACGTAGTAAACCAACATAAATTATATATCCTAATTTCTACTCTCCCTTTTTAACGATAGATGTTTCTATAATATCCTTTCTCTCTTCTGCCATTAAAAATACTTGAACATCAACTCTCATATGCCGCGGAGAAGTTCAACTCGAGCTCGCATTTATCATCTCATATTGTATTTAAATTGTGATGTTTATGTATGCAGAATGCATATCTTATTAATATTTTTATTAAATATGAATGCAACAAGTTAATTAACAATTCAGGCAAATATTGACCTGTATATTCGTGTTTTCATTAAAAGTTCAGAAAAACAAAAATGTTAAATTTTATCGAATTTTTATGATATTCCGCCGAGACAAAAAATTTAAAGCCATCCATCTGAAATTTAATTTTCAAGTCCCAGTGAAATTCGTAATACTCTTCTTAACCGTTTTATAATTTTTTAATTTTCTACAACTAGAAAATATAATGTGGAGTTTTCCCAATAATTAAGTAAAAAATTATAGCTCCAGCCAATCATAATTTGTTTTATGCCTAAAATTTAACCTCTAAACTTCACATAAATCATTGAAACATAAATTACTAACGTCGACTTTATTGTAATACCATTGGCACATTATAGACTATACAAATTTTTCCTTTCGAACGCATGCCTGTATCAGAAGAAATTTTTATCTGATCTAATATAACCTTAAAATGGTCAGCATTCGAGTGCCTGTAACACCTATTAAACGCATCAGTAAAAAATGTAAAAAAATAAATAAATTTGTTGTAGAAAGGGTAAACAAATTTTCACTAAACAATTTTCAATTGTTTTCCGATGATTTTTAAATAACTGCTATTTGTACACTGATTCGAACGATAGCGTCCAAAAAATAGGTGACGACACTACGGTTACCTTGTCGTTCCACATCCGAAGTAATCAGAAAAAAACTTAAAAACGATGAATATGAAAATAATAAACCATTGCATCGAATAAACCAACAAAAAATTATCTCTCATAATTTCATCTCTCTCATTTCACCCGTGTAGCCCAATTTTACTCCCCCTCGGTTATCCCTTCAACCATTGAAAATACTTGAACATGAACTCTCATAAACCCCAGGGGAAAGTCGAATCCGAGCTATTTTATAATTATCTCGTGTTATTTTCAATACCCCGGTATACACTGGGCATAAATAAATATTGAATATAATGACGAGACTGGAAATAGGAGCTTGTGAGTGTATACCTGACTGCAACCGCGGAGAGGCATAATACATAAATACGCGTATTTTCCCCCTACAAAGCTGAGGTGGTAGCACGCCTATGGTAATCGTGCGGCACTAATTACGATTCAAAGCGAGAGAGCCGCATTTGGTCTATCGCAAAACACTCGCCACTGAAAACACACAGCGCGTATATGCAAATGGCCTCTCGCGTGCGCCTACCGTTTGAATTATACTCCGTCGTCGTCCCTCCTCTCTTCTTACACATTGAAAATCCATTAATATCTGGCTTTTTTTGTCGCCTGATTTTCCATCAATGTCTTTATCAAAGGGATTTGTGGAGCTGGCAGAGCTTCTACTTCAGTTTTAACTTCGAAAAGTAAACAAAAAGATTGAATTGAATTTTTTGTGCATCGGAAACACTCTTTAGTACAATAAAAATGTGATTATGATGAAGTTATTGCACAAACAATGAGGGCAATTCTCAGAGATTGTATCAAATGTATCGAGACGTATTGAACAGTCGTTCACATGCTGTGACAACTGCAGAGCAAATATTGAGGACAAAATAAAAAAAATGGAGAACAAAAATATAAATTGATTGGATAGTTTTACAAAATACCGTTTAGAAACATATGGCTAATCCTAGAAAATTGTTGGCTCATATTCGGCTCAATTTGAGCACTAAGTTGGTTATCCTTGACTCCTCCAAGCAGAACGAAATCTGAAATAGTTCAAGATGACTTCAGATTTTTAATACTGCAATTTTTGAAAAGTTCTCCACTCATATTTTGACGTTTCAGACGAATTTACATTATTCCATGGAAAACTAGAGGACCTCAAAATTGAAGTATTCCAATGCTTCATGTGGAAGTAAAATGTAATTATTCATCACTCGTTCATTATTCATTAACCTGAAAACGGAAGTATTAACAGCAACGGCAATTTTTTAATTTCAATACCTTCACCTCGAAATTTAGACTGGAATAGCTAGGTTTCTGTAATGAGCTCTTGTCAGTGATAATGAAGATTTTACTCAAGCCACTTCGGCTGTTCTTTTCAGTTCTTGATATGGAAGCCATTGGGAAGTCATTTTAGACAACGTACAGTTCCTTTTTGGGTGTCCCTTTATGTTAGTTAACTAGAATTGTGAATGCAAACATTAAGAAATTCATTATTTTTCTTCCTTTATCAGTCGAGCTCTGCGCGCTAAATCGCAGTTTTATCAGGAGATCGAATGGCCCGCGACTCAGGACCTGCACTGACGGTGGGCGGATTCCTCTGGCGCCCCAAGATTCTATCGGATTCCAGCTCTTGTGATGACCATGTATATAACTGTGGTGAGATGGTCTTGTAACCGCTTACCTACCGTCCAACAACCGGTGTTATCCGAGATTGTCGATCTTCGGGTTGTATGGGGACACTGGGTTTATAATAAAAAATTCTAATGTCGATTATACTCGGGCCCAATAGGATCGTAAATGTACACGGTTAGCAAACTTCTGAATGTTTTCATGAGTTCTATGACTTTTGGAATGAATAATATTCTTGTGAGTAGGGGGAGGTTGTTCTGGCGCTTGTGGATATTTATCTCAAAAGTACAATCGAATTTTAAAGATGAGAAGATGACCATAAGAATAAAATTTGTTAATTTTTTTCCAAAAATTTAATTGAGTATCACTCTCCCAAAAATTATGAGTCGGCTGTTCATAAAATTTCCCTTTTCTAATTAAACATTAAACACGTGGAAATTCGTTCAGTTTATGTGAAACCGTGAATCAATTATCCCAGCGGCAAAAATAATTCCCCCACCAATGAGGTAACAATCTCAAGACCATTGGAAATTCTCTTGGCAAATATGAACCAATTCAGCGCTAAAGGCACGCATAAAAATCACGAGTGAATCCCTGCAGCTGCAACAACTGTACGATTTACCTAGCATTAGTTACGGTTCAAGTGGTTACTTTCGACAGCGCACTGTTTTTCCAGTACCCCAGGACCTTTATCTTGACGTCGCACACACAACCCCAAATCTGATGGTGAGTTTATCGTCACGAAAGTGCCTCTGATTCAATACCCGTAAACTGGCATCACCGCCATCTCCACTGATCCCATATTCTCCTCTCCCCACATCATCCCAGTATATCTATACGCCGAAGTAGCTTGCGCGAATCTCCTTCGACTTTTTGTCAGACAAAATTCCCTGCTTCCCCACGCAACCTCTAAAATGACTCATCCACTTTCTGGGATTTTACTAGATCGTTTCGTTGCAATATTTGAATAGGCGGCTGTGAGGCCGGTGAAAATAAAGAAATAGCGAACGAACCATGTGAAAAACACGGTAAGTGGAGCGTATTATACATTTACGATAGATACATATGGATTCTCCATATATTTTTATCATTAATTAGTAAAAAAAACCTGTTCATTCCTGTGTATAGCGGGCGCGCGACGGTCTGGCGCCGTGTGTTGCTACCGGTGGGGCGCCTCAGCTAATACGAAAGCACACCGACAACTCGTATCACAAAACTGGCGAAAAATTGAAAAATAATCTTCATTTGGAATCTCAGACAGATGAATACATGATTGCGTGCCTTGAGAGACATTTATTCTGGCCCAGGATTGGACGGTATTTTGGGTTTCACAAAGGAGGTATAGCTGCCATCGAAATATCGGTGAAATTCATGTTGATTTATTCAGTTTTCAATTTATATTTCAAGATTCTCTTGGCGGAATAATTAATTATATTCTCAATTCTAATTTTTTACAGCAGTCCTCACACGTTGAAACGAAATATGACTCATATTAAATTGATTAAAGGAGATGTTCATTCTCCAGAATTTCATCATTCATGGGGGAAATAAAAAATAATAATTTCACCTCCAATTATTTCGTAATTTCAATCGCACTCCATCTCCCGGTATTTCAACGTGAATTGGCATCTCTAAAGGATTTTGTATATCTCCGAGACTGTTTTAACCACAGCCTATTTAAAAAGAGACGTATTTATAATTACAAAATAACGATCTCACTCGCCAAAACCACTTCCCTGAGAAAAGCATTCTAAATGTTCTAATGTCGGCTTATCACAAGGTACGTAATGAAACCATTACCCGAGGAGATATACTTACGTAAGCCCAGCGGCAATGTATGCACGAAGGCTACTCCAGAAACTCAATGTTATAACCACCCAATCTCCCTTGTCCGAAATGCCTCGGGGATTCGTGTGGGTGTAAAATCCCGAATACTATGCGCTTAGGTGAGAAGGCACTTCCTAGATACCTATGAGAAGTCGGTATGGAGGAAGGTGGTCCGTTGTAGAGCATCTGAGCATCTCAGCAACTGAGATCACCAATGGAATCAAAAGTTATGCTGGCTAACATGCGGGTCAAGGTACCGCGATAAAACATATTTTTCCTCGTTTCGAGTTATCTTGAAGATTCAGGTGGTTTTTATGTTTCAAAATTTTACGAGTTTTCGGGGACCTTATGCAATTTTTGAGAGATATTTTTTCGCTGAAGATGAGAAAGAGAGGAGTGTATTTGAATTTTTGATGGGTAGTGATCTGTTTTTTTATGGTGAAAAAAAACATTCGGTTAGAAAAAGTCTGTTATTTTTTTTAATGAAAAATATGTATAAAATATACACCAGATCTACACGGAGAGAAAAATTCCATAAAAATTACGTGTCAGTTCCATAATCTGCGAGTCAAACTGGACTTCTCTGTAAAAAGTTACGGCACTGTTCCGTAATTTTTACGGAATATTCGTTGGACTCGCAGATTACGGCACTGATACGTAATTTTTATTGAATTTTCCTCTCCGTAAGGGTTATTAAAAACAGACATCTGATGTTCGGTAAAAAAAAGAAGGTTTGTCAACAAAAAATAGAAGGAAGTAATATTCTATAATACTCTACGTTAGTTAAATCTGTAACATTCCAACCTGATTTTCAGATTGCAATTTTTATAGTGCAATTAGGAAAGAATATAAGTAATTAGAAATGATTACTGAGACAGCGATATGAATTTTCCCACCGATTCCAGACCCGTGTTTATAGGATGAAGCATTCAATATTTACATTTCGCTAGAATTTCTGGATTTATAGAATTGTCTGAATATATTTTTCAGAGGGAATGTTGAAAGAAGAGGTGTACTTCAATATTGACAGAGCTATGTACAAGTTTCCTGCTCATGTAAAAACTACATTCATCTGAATCCAGTCAGTTCTGCTAAAGCTCTAGAACTGATGGTTTTTCTCTTTGAGTTAGATTGACAGACGTATAAATAGACTCTCGAGCTACCTTTCATTTTTTTTTCAACTGGATTTCTAATAAAATTGTACGAACCATGTCTTGGTAAAAACTCGTCATAAGATCCAGCAAAAAAAAGTACACAAACTTGTGGCTACATTATAACTGAATGTCGCTCTTCTCTTCGCCTTTTACATTTGTGCGGTATATATACGACGTGGCGAAATAACACCTGCCCGGCGGGACTTGCGTGATTCCACGTGGCTATCAACTTGGAATTATTGAAGATCCCGATGCCGACTACAGCCCACCCTCTTCAAAGGTAATGCACCTGTATTATCATTGATCGATAGTCTCGGTATAGAGAGGTCGATATATATGTATGCGAGACTTTTTGAAAAGTTTTTCTTCATAGTTTCGTGTTGGTTCTCTTCCCGTTCTTTTCACCCGACACTTTGAGGTTTGCCCTTCTTGCAATTTGCGTATTGAGAGAATTTTTTCCATCCGTCGGAGGGGATTTCTGGTGAATGAAAAATTGATGCATTAGGAGCTGAACTTTAATACGTTGTGGGAGCCCTATCGGAGAGAGATGCATGGTGGTATATATGCACGGGCTCACACAAAAACACATGGCTGATTGGAATCTAGACGGACGTGCAGAGGCCAAGCCACAATATATACCTACCTGGAACCCGTCGCGAGGTGGAGCGGTTTTCTTTGAGGTTTTTAAACTCTCGCGCTACCACCCAACTGCGACCGAAAAATAACACACTCTGATTCCCACCGAATATGTGAATCTCCGACTGTCCTTGTCCCATAAGTTATGGATTATTTATTGGATTTTTTGTTGTGGAACTTTCTTGTCTCTGAATCGTGAGAAAAGACAGGACCTTTTTGTCTGCGGCGCGGGAGCAAGGAGAAAAAAAAACAGGTGAATTGAATTATCTGTCAATTAGCGAAAGATTAAGAAGACATTTGCATGATTAATTGACTGATTGCTTGATTCACGGGATTGTGAATATTTCAATGAGGTTGACCAGGGAAAATGATAATTATTTATGGGGAATTGACGTGACACTCCAATGGGTGCTTTGAACTTATGAATGACCTCGGGGATGCAGTATTTTTTGCTGAAGACAATTGCACGTCTGCCTTGAGAATGATCGATAGGTGTCCGTTTTTGATATTTTTTCGCGTTCGCAGCATAAGTAAGTAACTGAATTGAGTGAATTGTTGATGGGATTGCATGTTTTTCTTTAATCGTCATTGTATATTTTCCGGTGTCCCGAGTTGTCATATTTTGAACGCAAAAAAATATCTTGCGAAGTTCAAAACTCAAAATATGTACCTATTCACCAAAAAAGGTCCAATTTTCGCTTTTATTTTGAGTTAGATACGTTTCTATCTCCACAATTCTCATTTAAAGCGAAGTTTCAATTTCTTTCATTTTTCTAGCCACGTTTTCACGCATTGTGAATTCATAAACAATAAGGTTACTTCTAAAAAATTACGATTTTTAATGTTAGTGGCCTTTGGATGAAAATCTAATCAGTCCTGTCGATTCCTAAGCCATATGATACAAAGAAAATATGCTAATCTAGTAACAAATTTTTTGGCGAGGGAATAGGCCAGAAATAATATAAAAAGTAATAGTTGTCATAGTTTTAATTGTAGAAATACAAACGATTATCCACCGCCGACTATCATAGTAAAGAACTTAATAAATGAAATTTGAAGCTCTGAAAAAAACTACTGCGATTATTCTTTGTTGCAATGCAGTTATAGTCCTCGTTAGTATTGACCGTGTGTCACTATCTCGCGAAACCACTCTAGTCACCGGCAAAGGTGTATAACGTCGCAGCTAGTGAACTTTTGCCCAACGCTGCAATGGCCCCAACTATATACACCACCACATCTGCAACATAACTACTATATCCTGTCATCATCTACGTTTTCGTAGTCATAAAAGGATAAGCCTTCCTGGCGGGCAGAAAATTTGAATAATTTCAAGTATTTTCTACTTCGTTGCAGACGCTTTAAATCATTATGAGTTTATGATGCTATTTGCATGGGAGAGCATCACTGATGCCGGCCTTTGTGGATTTTTTCGACATTAAGGTACTGTCTATTGCAATTAAGGTGAAAATATCTTCCAACTGGCATTTCTTTTCGATCAACAATTTTCATTAGATCAAGCATTTCGAAGGGGGCAAAATGGATTCCAACGTAGATCGATAGAAAATTTGTCACGTGTGGATCAGTTAAATATGACCTCTGTGGTATTTCCGCAAAATATTTATTCATTTGAAAATTGAATAAAAATAGAATGTTAAATAACTCTGGCTGTTTTGATGCAAATAAGATCTGCTCTAACCGAATGAAAAGGGGGAATAGTAGCCGACTAAATACGTCTTCGAAAAACGAGATACGTGAACGTTTTCACTGGAGTTTGAGAAAGAGCAAGGCATGTAGGCAGATGTGTGGAGATGCAGGCGATGTGCAGAAGTGCGGTAACGTGCCAAAAATGTGCCAACGCAAACGAGAGATATGTAAGTACCAATTTAACCAACTCTTCGCACGCTTTCGCTATGTGTATATTCTCCGCCTTTGAATGCAAGACCCCACTGAACCTTGAACAAAAAATCCACTGAATATTATTCTTATTTACTTCCTCGTTAATTTTCATTAAATTTAGAATTAAATAAACTTAATAATTTATTTGCAACTCAGTAATGTACTGACTGACATGAAATTTTACAATAAATTGTCATTATCGATTTGTGTTCACATTAATTCCATGTTTTACGATTGTTAATCAGCAGGATAAAAAAAGGCAATGATAACGTGAAGAAAAAAAGAGGGGAACGTTTGATAGTCACCGCAAGCGGTGAAGTCGGTATTTATGGTTGATGAGGAAGAGGGACGCGATGACTAAAGCAGTTCTCGGTCTATCAAAATCGTTCCTCTCTCTTCTGCGATTTAATGAGCAATATGATCGGAACAACGAACTTCTGTTTTATAACGAACTAGCATGTGATACTGCGACGCGAGCCACGCTTATAAAACGTATTAATCTCACTCATTATTTCAACATTGTTCAAGTTGAATTAATTACGCGCTAATACGCCAAAGTTCTTCCTTGCTTATTTTGTTCTCGATTTTTCAGTTCAAACTATCCTTTGTTTACTCTCGTAACATGATTCCCTATCTGAAGAATTAATTGACAAAGATTATAGTAAGAGCAATTTTTGGAAAAAGATTTTTTATATAGTTTGGTAATGAGAAAACATATGAAATTTCATTTTTCAACAGGGAACCAATTAAATTATTCAATTTTTTTCGATAGTTTCGAGTGATTGAACAGTTAAAATTTCAGTCGTAGTAAATTTGTAATTCACTTTAATCGGACACAAATTTCCATTTGCCATTAACTCACTTATAAAATTTGAATGTTTTAAATTACTAAATATTTTAAAATTATCGTGGAACAATGATTCAGTAGTAATTTCGAAAAAAATGTATTGCAAACTTTAACCGTGCAATTTTTTAAGGGAATGCGCGAAATATCATCTCGCGACAAACTGATGATCGAAAAATATAGGCCATTTATTCAATGTTACAATGCAGCCCGGACTCGGGTTCGCTCATGCAGGACAACTATAAAAGAGTCGTGCAGACCCATTGGGACACACGCCGGTCTTATATACGACGAGTGTCGCAAGAGCGGCTCCGTAAGCTGACTAAGAGACCATAGATTTTTCATTTGAAAACAAGCAGTGGATCTATGGCAAGACCTGTGTAAACTTATAGAGGCAAGATTATTGCAACACGCCGATACACCCACACTTCGATTAGATACCAATGAGACGTAGAGGTTCACTCACTGGTGAATAACAAATTTCCAATTGCCGAGATGAAACTTGTTTACGTATGCGATAGTGAGAGCGTTGAGAGATTTTTATTTTTTTATTTCGTTGCAGTCATTAGCTTTCTGAGATTAAAAATTCCTCCTAATTCAATGTCATGCCACGTGCCAGACTCAGATACAACTGGGAGATTAACGTTTCACTCGGCCAAGTTTACTTAATAAACGCACTGAGTATTATATTGTGCATCGAATTGTCTTGCGTTCAATGTGCAAATCGCCCATATCAGCGATTCTGATCTCCATGGATTACGATATTGCCACTCATATATAAATGCCGTCGATATATACTACCGCTGAGCGCTCGATACGCTTCATTACAGTTTGAGCTATTGCACTTTGTAATCGAGACGTTGGTAAGAGTCGGATATTTGGGAAATCCGTGGGACGAAGGTGGAGAATTCTCGTGGGGGTCTCGCAGCTTCTTGGCGACCCTTTTCCACTCCTCTTTTCTGACAATGACAATGAATACGAAGGCAATGCGAAGTTCCAATTCGTTCAAATCGAATTTTTAATATATTGATGACTATTTTTAGCTTCCCGATAGGGAGCTATTGGTTTCCCCCCGAAAAATCGTAATTTCATGAAATGCCGCCGTTTCATGACCAGAGGATTCCCCGATGCTTTTTAGCCAGTTTTGTGTGTGTGTGTGTGTGTGTGTGTGTGTGCGCGTGTGCGTGTGTGTGCTCAGTGTTTTTCGTATTATTGTTTTTCGTTCACGCTCCCAGGTGTTCACGATCGATAGACATCATCGAAGACAGGATGGGATTAGTTTGGGAGAGAAATCCTCCTTTTAAAGTTTTTTTATAATAAGGATTACAAAAAATTAAGGGGTGATTTGATGGTTAAATTCCTTTCGTTCACGCTCCCGCGCAGACGCGTCATTCGATCGAAGCGATTTTGAACACGATCGATAGGCATTGACTTTGTCAGGATCTTATTCGGGAGGGAGTAAATTCCCCCCACCACTCTTCGAATTCTTTGAAGTGAAATTCTGTCACCCTTTGTAAAATTTCTGAAGAAGAGGGTCTAAATTTCTACGTTAATATTGCAGGCTATCGGGAAGTTCATTGCGAGACTCATCAAGGGCCGAATAAAAGAAAAAAACGTGTTACGAATCGTGTTGAGAATGCGGCAGGAAGATAGTAGTTCAACACAACAAAAATGGGAGCGAGCGACCCCCACTCTGACCAATTTCTTAAAATTATATTTGTTACTCAGTTGGGAATGCGTGTGATTGCATTTCCTACGAACATTGTTTTTACAACGCTCGACTAAGTCGAAATTCCACTAAAGCCCTTCTTTAAAAGAGGCAAAAAAATGTGTAGCAGCAAATATCCAGAAATTTGCCTTTTTTAGATGACACTGATTTTTTTCATTCGACAGCAGCATCCGGAAAAATCGAATGTCATATTATAAACTTTGCAGAACATCGAATACACTGAAATAAAATTTACACTAGTAATACCACCAATGCTTCAAAAAAATCGGATATTTTTCGGAGGTTTTTTTAGTAGGAACGATTGCATGAAATTTAGAAGACTCTAAATCCCGAGTGTAAACACGACGAATTTTCCTGTGAAATTTAACGCACTGATTGATAGACGGGGAAGCTCGAAGGATATTATGGCTGAATTTTTAAGAATGTGTGGTATTTGATGGATTATTTTTCCACACGGATTTAATGCGGTATGCACACAAAGCTTAATGCAGTATTTGTGATATGCGTGGAAAGGTGTGAAATATTTGATAGATTCTCCAGAAATTTTCATTCGGATTTTTGGAACAATTTCCGAAATGTAGCTGTCTGACAGCTCCGAATGTAGCAATCTGATGGGCAGATATCCAAGTGTAAAAAATAATTACTAAGAATTACATAAACAATTGGCAATTGTTTTACGTTTTGACATTTAAGAAAAATTACTTAATCACTCAGTAAAATCTAACATCTTCAAGCAGAATTATCCATTCACTTTTATTGAGCAGTCACCAAATTTAACTGTGTGTTTAGGTAAATATTACTGCAAATTCATACCAGTGTAGAATAAAACAAATCCATACGTATTGAGAATTGTAAGAATAGTTGGGCTGCATGAGTCGAAAAGAATGAAAAAAAAAAAAGAAAATTTTTATACCAAAAACGAGAAACCAAAATTCATATTTATATTTTCTTCATCACTTAATGGGCCTACGGAGTCAGGTGATTTTTACTATAATTTT
This sequence comes from Psyttalia concolor, assembly GCA_030522845.1. Classification (NCBI taxonomy): domain Eukaryota; kingdom Metazoa; phylum Arthropoda; class Insecta; order Hymenoptera; family Braconidae; genus Psyttalia; species Psyttalia concolor. Next base: position 37,940 of record JAPYZM010000124.1, read on the forward strand.
GCAAATAATAGTGATTTAGTTAATGGCTAATGGTTAATACATACCAAATTAGTGTTTAATAATAAAAACGAACTATAGAAATCGTAAATCTAATGCTATGGAATTTGAAACTTGTAAATTCATTGACTAATGAAATCCAATCTTGTCGAAAAATGAAAATTTTGCACCCATTTTTTTTTATTCAACGAGAAAATTGTAAAGAATGGGGATGTGAATTTTTCAACCGGAGGCCCCGGCTAGTGGGAGGTCGCTAATAGAGCGACCGCCTGTACTGGCATGGTTTTCTGTGGTTTCCATGCCAACTCCTATGTTCTATAGGAGTGCATATGCGGTTCAGTGTAGAATTCACAGCCGCATGCATAGGGTTGGATAGCGCCAATTAGCCGACAGGGCAGAAAGGGCCGAAATATTAAAAAAAAGAGCAAATTTTTCCTAAAATATTTGTGGCACTTGAATACGACTGATGACAGTCACCTTCAACCGGAAAATGTTAATCGATTGTCTGGGAATTAATTATTTTCTCTGTAAACGTCAAGTTTATGAATGAAAGAACAATTACAATCTCAACCAACCTCGCGTAAGGTTAATTGAAATCATTTGAATCAATTAAAACTCATTGTCGGCTTTTTTACACACAGACAAGTGCGATGTTGACATTTGAAGATAATAGCCTTGGTCGTTAAATTTTTATGATAAAATAATCATCGATTTTAATTTCAAGAGGCTAATTAGCATTTCCATTTAGTGTAATAAAATTTTTCTTAAAATTTTTTCCCGAGTATTTTTATCTGACGGCATTTAAACGAAATGGAAAATTATTGAAAATTTATGAGGAACTGGTAATATCAATTAAGCTCCATTGCTTTATGTTCTCCAAACTGCCTGCAGTTGTTACTGTGAGGAAAAAGCATCGAGTCATCGTGAAATTTCAAAGAAAATACAAACGGCCCTGAAAATTTAACGCAACTTCCGGCGGCGATAGTATCGATCGGTATCGATATACATTTCCGGTGCAGCTGATGATCTCACCTTGGCTGTTCTTTATATTTCCAGTATTCGTTCATCAGCCTCAGGCCTGTACGCATATGTATGGCGATGCTTTTTCTCTTCTCTTATCGGTTAATTACTCGTTTAACGATCCGAGTGTATGTCGCAACGTCCGGCGATATATATGTATGGCCAATGGCCGGTAGTCCAGTGAATGTGCGGGCAATAAATGTATGTACGAGATTTTCACCTCACGGTATACTGTACATCATCGCACTCAACATCGCTCTCTCGCTCTGTCTTTTATTGTACCTCAGATAACCCGCCACGATATGACCTATTGCGCACAGTAATTAATAGCTAGAGCTATTATGGCTCTTGTCACAATGTAGAATGAAGTACTTTGTAATTGTCACTGGTATTATTTTTTTCAGAGAAATGGGACTTCTCGATATCAACTCGAATCTAGAGTGAATTCATCCTATTTCGAGTACCGATGTCGACTGAGATATTTAGGAAACGTTTGATATTGAATCCAAAATTTGAGGAAACACATTTCGCAATTTTTAACAATTACTCGATGACCTCAAATTTTATTGACTTTGTCTCAAAAAATCAGTGAATTCTCAAGTATTCACTGAAGTGATCACAATCATAGGCTGCTTCCGGAATTGAGAGAGCATTTTTTTCTCAATTTTAAATGATTTCTTCTTAATCAGTTGAAGGTGGAGTTTCATCAAAAAGTTTTGACTTTTCGCGAATAATTTTATCTTAAATTGAATCTTCTTGAATCAATGAAAATGTATTTAGTCTTCATCCAAAGTACCTGAGATATTCCAATTCCCCGGTTCTTCGCTTAAAATCTGTGTACGCCATCCGAGTTACCAAGACATCAACATTTCAACTTGTTTTTCAATGGTAGCGCTGTTCTCATTTCTATAATTTTGAGATGAAATCGCCATTGGATGCTTATCAAGAATGGAATCGGTGGAACTGGGGTGAAGAACAGAAAGCATAAAACACTTACCAGTCAAATCGTTCGAACCTCTACTTGTTTTTAATGCTACAGGTGTGGTGCAGCCAAAGAATAAAATCCAAAATACCTGCAAAATGAAACTTCAATGCGAATCCACAACTCAAGGAGCGAAAAGAAAATAATTTGTGGTAAAAAAGAGAAGAAGATGTAGGGGTCTAAAATAAAATTACGAAGATTGCGAATGAGAATTATTTTTAGGTAAAACTCTAAGACTCAGGACATTCACTTGTGGCTTTTTGGCCCAACGACAAAATATTCTTTTTTCTTTCTTATTTCCCCTCAAACACACATCTTTCACATACACATACAACCCAAGTGCTTCCCCGGCAGTTTTGGGAAAAGTGTGTGCAAATACGTATTTCTTTTAAAAATACTCACAGGGTGAGGGGAGTTATTTACCCCACGTTACAGTCACCAAACTGGTAAAAGGTTGATGTTTCTTTGATAAATTGTCCGGGCACGAGAGAAATTCGCCTGTTGCCTGTGTTAACTCTATGTGACGTTGAAATAAATGATTCAGCGCTTCGAGTTAAACCTTAATTGCCGTAGTAATGTTATTGGAATAAGGTGAGGACATATTTTTAATTTTTAATGTCTTGTTGCCAAAAGATCACAGAATATCGATTTAGAGGATAATATGAATTACAATTGTCCCCTTGATGTCTAAATTTCACCGAATTTATGTCAAATTGTCGAATAAGTGCTAGACAAGTGCTTAGACTAAAATCCAAATTATCGCAAACTAGGCATTCAATGACTCTTCCCATAAAATGCCAAATATGATTGCTCCGCATGGCAATTATAGGTGAACAAATTTCTCTCAAATTCTTGCCTCCAAAATAAATAAAAATTCTCTCAAATTTTTAAAAGCTTATCTTTTTTTAACCATCACTTTCACTTCATAAGAAGTTTCACAATATTTATTCATCATCTATCATTTCAATCATATTAAAATTTACGTTGATTCAATCATCAGCCGCTTTCCTCCAGTTTTAATCTTCAAAGATATATACAATTCATCGCTCATCAACTGTCAGTTAAGGAGGTTATGAAATATATCTAGCGCCCACGCAAGATTTGACTATCGCAATCTGGTGATCTCAACGGATTACAACTCAGTATTTCAGAAATGAAGGTAAAACGAGGCGTTCATTCAATTCTTAATATTGAATTTGATTGATTTTAAACCGATTACATCGCACAGGTCAATCACACGCAGGTCAGAATAATGAAGTCTAGAATGGAGAGGAGAGGACAGGAGGTGAGGGATAATCACACGGCGAAACCAAGACGGATAATAAGCAGAATCGATAAATCGTTCATGACGCTGAGGTCGTAATGGAAGTGTAATTGCGACATTGCGTATGCGGGAGACTCTCCCGTAGTACACAGAGTATGGCCTGCGGTGCCTGACTCTGTAAGAGTAGGCTTAGGGATACAACAGCTACATGAACTGTAGTTATCCCGATACATTGAGCGTTATATCGTGTTATTTTCCTGTTTTTATCCCCGCCCCATGCGGCAAGACTGAAATTTCATATTGAAATTGGGAAATATAATGCTTAAAATTCTCGACAGAAATTTATGGTGCTGTGGAATTTGATGAAGAAAAAATGTGTTGGAAATGGGGATTTGAAATACTAAATCTCGTTAATAGGGGAAAAACTTTATCCTTTATTTTAGAGTTAGGGAGAGAGTTCGGGAGATACGTCTGCTCTTGACAACTTTCGTAGAAGAACTGACCGAAAAGGCAAAGGGCCAAAAGGCCCTGGACCTTGGGTCCTGTGTACTCAATAGATCGTTTCGTCGACATGTATTTGGTCCAAAAAAAAACAAAGTAGCCAGACGTATCTCACATTCACAAAATTTTTTGTTTAAAAAATTTTCGTTCGGTTAAACATTCGGGTAAAGTGAAGAATTCTCTGGTTTGGTCATGTGAACAAAATTTGTAGTTTCTTTTCCAATTCAGGTAAGCAAATTCAATAATATAAAGTCGAAATTGATGATCTGCTCAGGGTAATTCACTCTTAAATTACTCAAATGAGTAAGCCCTTCCAGTGAAAATCATATTTTCATTCCAATTCCGATTAAATATCTGCGATAACTGCTCAATGTCGAGGTATACTGAGTACACACATATGATAATAATTCAAAGATCGACAACAATGCATGATACTGTTAGACACAATGATAAAATACATTCAACTTTATCTAATCGTGACTCCAAGCGCGTCTACTTAACTGAGTATACATAGCGATAGTTGTGAGTCAATTTTACTGATGTTTATAACTCTGGGTACCCGGGTTACGCTTCAGGTAGACTGCTGGACGCGTCGTAGCAAACCCCCGAGATAAGGAAAAATATACCGAGTTGAACACCTTCACGTCTGCAGAGAACATTTCTTGGTTCTGAGTATCGCGTGTTTGCACCTTCTGAATCGCTCAAGACTTATCGAACGCTCTTCACATTTTTTCCCCCTTTTTTTATCCTCACCATACTGTATTTTATATTCTCTATTTTCTTTGCCCTCCGCAAGAGGATAAATTTACTCGAGCGCGTGCTTGACACTCGTTTCACCATCGTTTTGCGGTGGAAAACAAATAAAATGAAAAAGTAAAAAAATAAGAATAGAGATGAGATAGCCACCTGACGACCAAGCACACGCATTTACCTTTGCATATTGAGTATAACGCGTAGGGATGTGTGTATAGTTTCAATTGGATCGAATTAATCTGGCAATATAGTTAATCTGAGGCGCAGCTCGTACACTTCCCAGCACATCGTTATCTCACCAACGTATCGTCCACCTGGTTTCGTGGTCTCTTCCTCAGACACCGAGAGAGATGGACAATTTTGTGTGATAAAATAGTCACTTTTCGCTTATAAATTGGGTTAATCTTTATTCAATGTTTTTTCAACAATTTATAGTGGAAATTTTTTGATTGAACAACTTTATCAGGTCGATATCGACGGCAAATTATCAAGTTATCTATGAGATCATTGCTAGAAATTCAATGCAAAAATTATCAGGGCAAATTCTACGAGACAATTTTGAAAGACCAGTCCAAAGAATATCTTATCATCACACCTCACTGAAATAGCGACGGTTGTTACTGTTTACAATTAATCTGAAAATGATTCCGCGATTCGCGAGAGAATCGTGAAATTGAAATACGATGCTGAATGGTATATGATCCGAAGGGGTTATCTTGTGCCTCGGGTATAATAACGGACTCCGTGTGCATTGCAAGGTTGAAGAGATGTAGCGTAGAAGGAAAATAAGCATGGATAAAGATAAAAAAAAGAATAACCAAGCACCACAAAATCCCAGAAAATGAGTGACTAAGATGGAGGTGGACGGGTCCGGGTGTGCAAACTTAGTAAAGGTAGACTTCACACACACGTCGGCTTGTCTGGTGGGCGGACGCCCGTGTGGGTCCATGCAGCTGAGATCGCTGCCCCCCGTCAAGGACACCCGCAGTGCTTCCAACACCGTTTGTCCGGCCGTGGACTCTTCATCGGCACACTAACGCAACCTTGAATGATACAATTTCCACTCTCTCATTTTTCCCTCTTATCTGGTTTTCTATACTTTATTTATTCTCATTTTTTCGTATTGTCTACTCGTTTCGGAGAACTAACGCAGGCTCCGAAAAGACCCAATTTATGTATGGCATTGGGATTTCAAGTTACAGCCGGATGCAGTATCGATGATGAGATGACAGCTCAACAATCGGTTGCAGCGATAATCCGCGTATGATAATGTCAGAACACCCAGAGCAATTTAATTTTCACGGTGATGCGGATATTTCGGTCATTGCTGTATAATGCAACATGGTTTTAACATTTTGAATGCCCTCGAAGGCTTTATGTCGAACGAATAAATGTAATTATTCAAATGTAATTGCAGTGCGAAGAAAAAAAAGGTGTAATTATTCCGCCAATTTTTTTTTTATTTGATGCAATTGAGAGACTGATAGAATTAATTTTGTAACTAATCGATTTTTCGTCATGACTTCCTGGCATTGACTGATTCATTCTAGTTTGGAAGGTTGCTCGCAGCCAAAATTATGCCACCATAAAATCAGTTTAGAATTACGTGAAATCATTGAATCGTTGAAATTTCAATATTATTGACTCTGATGAGTTCAACGAATGAGGCGTGCGTTTAAGTCACCATTTTTTGAATCACCTCCAACATTATATGGATTTATTCAAAAACTGACATGTGGTATACAGATCTTGAATCGTAGGAGAATCTATTATTTTCGAGCATGAAACTAATCTCTAAAAATAAATTACCAGTGATGTTAGTTTAAATTTTTCCACCCTTTTAAGCGGCGTTTTTTGTGGTCAGAACAGTTTTTGCATAACATCTGTAGTGTTTTTTATACAATTGCAATCTTTTCGTTTTCTACCTTGCTCTGTAAAAGAACAGAAAAATTAATGTAAATATAAAAATTAATAACTGCTGCTGATAACAATAGTCTTTCGTTGCGAAAGATCATTCGAGTACCTCAGTTCTGTTCTGATTGGATGTATATTCTTTAAATATTCATTAGCCTCGACAGAATAAACGACCATTGAATCTCTCGTTAGAAGTTTGATATTATTCTCATTCATAATTTTCCCATTGATGGATCAACTTGATAGCAAAACTTTCACGGCTGGTTGGAATAATTCTAAAATCGAATAGACATATCATTGAATGTATGGACTTGAGTGCTCTTGATTTGTGCGAAATGTGACAACATTGCTTAGCGCAACACTTTAATAATCGCGAAGCAGTGATAAATTGTCGACAAACACTAAGTCCAGGTCATTGCGAACTGGTCTTGAAAAATATTTTACACTGAGCTCACTCTCTCATTTGTGCTTCACTTTTCAATCTTCACTCGTCTCTTTCCCTTCACACTCTGTCCATCATAATTTAACCGTACGCCTGAATTGCTTCTTAAAAAGAGTATGCAGCCTAAACGTTACTCGCCAATTTTCACTAACTCGACTAACGAATCGTCTACCCCCACTATCTGGACATTCCCCGTAATTATAAATATAATTGAAAATTACGAGGAGCACGAGGGCAAAAACCCGTTTCGTGTGCGCCATTGAAACTCTCTTGACCACTTAGTGGGAAGAAAATACTTGAATTGTCTGTACTTATTTGACAAAAAAAATTGATAAAATTTCATGACTACAACTATTTATTATAAACAGTCATAATAGAAATGGGTAATTGAAATTCCGAATGCGGTAAGTAAGTGCACAACTTTATCCTTCATTTTAGTACTCGGAAAACCCGTCTGCTCTTGGGAAATTCCGTACAGTAGAAAAACTGACTAAAAAGACAAACAAGGCCCTGGCCTCTAGTCCCAGCCACTCAGAAGGTCCTTTCGTACAGATCTATTTGGTCTAAAATGAAACAAAGCATAAACACATGCCTGACACTTCTCCGAGTTAATTATTTAGTAAAAAAGTTCTTTCCATGCCAGTATAAGATTGATTTATTCCATTATATCAACCAGAAATTCACCAAGCCGTTACTCCTTGGTATATAACTCTTTTAATGTTTCTCTATATTTATTTAGTGGTGGAAATTTTTACAGTGTTTTTACGTCAATGAAAGGAGAAATTTCCAAAACGCATCATTTAACAATTTACAAGAAAAAATTCCCGAATGTCTGTACGAAATTCTGTGCAAATCAATTTCAAACCCAAATGGATGAGTCAATAATACTCCTCCTGCCCCTCTCACACTCCCATGTACCCATACACTGTTGTTACAACTACCCAGCTTGTCTCCTCCGCACACCGCTCGGTCTTGTTTAGAGCAACATCACAAACACAAACTGTGCAACCGGTTTTGGCAACACAACGTAGGAAACATATGTTTCCAATCGGGCTTTTATTGGTAGATAAATCAGTGATGATTTTATTGTGGGGATTATGATGTTTGCATGAACATGGGAATATCAATACATATATATCGGTCTTAACATCAGTAACATGATAAAAGTCATAAGTACCACTTTATTTCAAATTATGAAAATTAAATAATTTTTATTATTTCACAAATCCAGTTTAACACTTTTCCATTGTACTGAGTCTAGAGAACAGATGATTTCAGTCTGGACTGGGTAATCGAATGATGAAGAGAGTGATGAATGGAAATGAGTTTAAAAAAAATTATTAAATTACCTTAAGCTGCTTGAAATTGTAATGGAGTGTGATTGGAGACTCCGGGTGGCTGATGAATTGATGCAGATCGACGTTAGAGGCCCCGAGTGGGCGGGGAAAGATGTAGGTATATAGAAAATCCGGTTCACCTTTTTTTTACACTCTCCAACGGCATCGCTTAATGACCAGAGCAAAAAATAGGGTGAGCAATAAAAAGAGTCTCTGACGTGTCAAAAAGTTGTCCGTTACCCGGTAATCGTTAAGAAAAGTCACCAGTCCAAGAGAGAGAGAGAGAGAGAGAGAGAAATGCTAAATGTTAATAGAAAATTCATTTTTATCAACATTTTTATGGTAAAAACAAATCGTCTGGATTTACGGGTAAATCACACATCATCCTGGCGCCTTTGGTATAATACTTTTGAAATTAGAGTACAATAAATCATAGGTTGAAGAATGCGTATCCGTTTTTTAAAAATATTTTTCGGACGTCGTGACTTTCTACCGGTGAGAATGAAAAATTACTTTTTCACGAGTGTTTGCACGAGGAGGTTTCGCGGAGTTTCTTTGGTCTACCAGAGTGTGACAGGGCCGGATGAAAGAGAGTGGAAAGAAACATTTTGATAAAAGGAGGTAAAAAAAATTGTGCAATGAGAGACGTGGAAAGGGCGTGGCGAGTAGTGAGAAGAAGAGGAAGCTGAGGGGGTGTCTGAGATCAAGGGGACGGAAATCGTTATATTTTGGGGGAAAACACAAATACATCAGTGTAATAAACGTAAAAACATTTGAAATAGGTCAGTGCTGGGGCTGGTAAATTTTATTTAATTATCGCCCAGCTTTAAAGAGTGATTTAACGGGTTTAATGTCCAAAGATTCTTGAACTTTTCCACCGGAGGCGTTAACCCCCTTCCGCCCACGTCGTTGCCTTCTGGACTTATAATTCGTGGGGATAAAAAAGATGGAGTAAAAAAAAGAAAGGTCAGGAAAGAGCACAGGGAGACGGATACCTTGGCCGTGGTGCCTTTTGCGGCACTCACGGGGGGATGTGAGAGCGAGCACGAGACGGCGGCAGGGGGAGAGGGAGCAACATAACACACAGGAAGAAAAGGAGAATGGAGGAACGAAAAGGCGAAGGACCCAGAGACCAATAGTCGCTTTTCCGAGTCGTTAACCCTCCGAGGACGCCCACCGGTGCTACGTCTGCGAAGCTGATGCTGAAATTCTCCCCCTTTTTTTCCTCTTTCAACTCGTTCACTTTTCTCTTTTTATCATCTCAAATGTACTTTTAACCTCGTAGCAAATATAGGATATATTAATATAATTTATGAACAGAAAATTTGGGAATTTCCACAGTTAAAGTACGATTTTATTTGAGGCAGTCGGTCGAGTACTCCGGTGATACGTTTGGAGATTTTATAAAAAACATTTTGACTGAGGATTTTTTAACTCCGAGGGGTTGCCAATTTTTACTCGTGGCTCGTAGTTTTTTTTTATTCAGTGAAAAAAGATCATTTATTATGTCTGGGTGACTGGTTTCTAAACTTTAATGAACCCACTGCCTTTTCTGAATAGTGCCCATCAAAATCCAATCAACTATTTTTCAGGTAAAAAGAATATTTAGTCTATTCAATCTGAATAATTTATTCACCAGTGATTACGGAAAAAAAATTCACTACTAGACCATAAATTCTACGAATTGCTAGAGAGAATTTTACATAGTTCTTCACTCACATGCTCAAATATTAATCAAAATTCAATGATCAAACTTGAAGAATCAAACGTATAGTATATTCATCGGTAAAGGGCTCATTTGGTAACAAATGTTCAGTAAAACGTCACTCGCGACGAAGAAAAACCGTCGGAAAGATCACAAATGTGACAGTGACAGGGCAAAAGAAAGAAATTAAACGAAGTGAGTGCAAAGCGACTATTCTAGGAACGGACGGTTTTTGTTTGCGGGAGGAAGCGCCGCAGCGCGAATCGCGCGAGCGGGGATTTGAACCCAAGACCTTGGACTAACCATTGCCCTCGATGGCTATATATCGGTGCTGAGAGCCGCGGCGCAAGTCCCGCCGGATCCTCAGATGCTTCCTCCCCGGTGCAGTTGAATAACTATTGACCCCACCTGCCGACCTTGGTACCCCTCCTCCTCTTCTCTCGCTCTCCCCCCCCCCCCCCCCCCCCCCACCCCCCCCCCCGCCCCCCCCAAATTTACCGAGTCTGGAACTCTCGCTGGAATCGATTCTACTCGCAACCGAAAACACAAAATCGTTGGACCATTATTTTACAGGAGAAGGGGTTTGCATGTGGTGGATTATACGGATACGCATAACTTGTTTGGGATCTTTCTCGCCTTTCAACCCATCGCAGGGGAATTATTCTCTCCCTTACACGATTTTGTCACCAGACATCTCAATATGAAAACGGATTAATCTTTAAATGGTTAGTTAAGCCTGGACAACTGATACATTCGGATGGATAAATAATGTTCGGGCTAAATTTATATTTAGGGCCAAATAAATCAAAAGAAATATTTCCCAGTTGTGAAATACAGAAGTATAATGTATTTCTTACTCCAAAATTACTGTTTGGGTGTTTAATGACAATAAAATATCTGAGTCGATTTGATGAATGAAAACAACGAAAATATTCTTAATATGAAAAATAGCAACGGGTGTGATTTCGAGGCGTGCCTCAAATCGCCATACTTCCACCCGGTTTTAATGACGCCATCATTATTCGAGTTTCCCAATTTTCAGAAACATAGTTCAAAATGATGTTGCTTTCCAAAAATATTACTTCCAACAGAATCTCTTTAGCTTTACTCTATTTATTGATATATTTATTGATTGAATGTTGACCCAGATCATGGCGCCACTTGGCGAAGTCAAAGCCGCGCGATTTTCCCTCCTAATTTGCCGGGCAATAATTCATGTTATTCGATCAACTAATTAAGCTACTGAATTCGGATTTGATCGCTATTTAAATGCCTTGCCTCGTCAATAATATTCCTGTGGATATTATAATTTTCTGCTACTCACGTACTTATTTTGGATACTCTTGAGAGTGAAAGTGTTCTCCGCATAATTCTCGATTTTTCTCGAGTCTTTAAGGTTTCCGCAATGTCCTCAACATTATCTCCGATTTTCCCTCGTTATCCTCACACCTCAATTTAGCCCTGAGGCCTGAGCTACCCTTAATAAATTACAAAATAATGCTACGTTTTTTACGAGGGGTGTTGTCCTTCCGGGGATGTGACGCAGAGTGGTATATTTCGACTTTTCCTCCTTCATCCTCTCTTCAATCTTCACTTCTATTTTCATCCACCAATCCAGGCTCTTCTATACTGTTGACTCCAGCCAATGGAATGCACTTGTTACACATCTCTCGGTCAGGGGCACAGTTAAATAAGCTTTCCAAATGAGATCTATATTCTCTTTATTGACCTTAATCTTAATGCAATCCGTCCGAATAGTTGACAGCTCCACTACAAATTCCCGACAAGACGAAACTTCAGTATAATCTCAATACTGCCAGTGATTCTCTCCGTGAAGCCACTCCGGGACCTGATTTCATTCGGTACTCGTGATCAGTTCTGGACATCAACATACCCTCCTTGCTGATGACAGTGAGTTTTTTAACATTCTCTAGTCCTTATTCTCCATCTGCTCCACTAATTGACTATCCTTTTCGGCATCATAACTTCCAGTTACTACCTGTTGACCACGTGCTCTGGCACGGTGTATGATGCCCATTGTCTGGACTTCTTGAATAAAATACGTGAGCTAGGATTATCCTCTCCTAATGGAATCAGTACGTTTTTTTAAGAAATTGCGTAAAAAAGCCTTTTCGATAAACGATTCCTTCCTAACTTCCTGTGAACTAAATATCTAAGGATTGAAAGGAACGGTTTATAGAAAATTCTCACAGAAATCGGTGTATTTACGTATTACTGTCGATCTGTACCCCTGCATTTACTTTTTTTAGCAGAATCAGCCAAACTGTTGGAATGCTATAAATACAAAAACTAAAATCAGGAAAAATCATTTTGATTCTTAATCGCAAAAATATTGATTCAATCCTAAACAACTGGAAAGTTGGGAATTTATAACTTACCGTGCTTCCATCCGGAAGGTAAAACGTAAAAGTTCTAAGAAGCTATACAGCAGCGAGTGTAGCTATCAAGTGAATGGTTGATCATGTCAAAGAATTCTTCAACAGAACTGAATGTCATTATGTGAACACAATTTTTAAGAATGGCCAGAATTATTCAATTTGATATATCATCCTCCATTAATCGCTGTGGAAGAATTCCACCCGTCTATTTTTAAGAATAGAGAAGATTCCGCGAACTTATTATACAGTCTCGCGTCACATTAGCAAGGTCACGACGAGAAAAATCTCGTGGTCGATATTTAAAATATCACGAAAGCATGTACGTAAATACTACTGCGTCCGATATTGATGTAGGCGGGTGGGGGATAGCTATTTCTTTTGGCATCCACTCAAGTTCAAGTGTACCATAATTTATTTCTTTTTTCTCACCTGTCCTTCTCCGGCTTTTTTTCATTTTGACTTGCAATATAAACATCGATTCCTGACCTTGCGTAAGATATCGGAGCTGTATTTACTGGAGATATCAGATTAAATGAAATTTTGATACAACACGTGATACGTTCATTAGCTCACACCGATAAATTAACGATTTATAATTTTTTTAAATTTAACGTGGGCAGGATGGGTGTACGAGGAGTAGAGGAGAATGAGCAAGAATTGGATTATTTCTGAGAGAAAAATACACGGCGGCTCACGGAGAATAATAAAAAAAATGATTATAATCTAAAAAAAAAAGTAATGCACGATTTTATCATCCGTAAAATGAATGATCGAGTTGAGTGCTCGTAAGACGGACATAATTCACTGTTCGACACCTGTTGCCCTCAGGCGTAATCGAGTCGCTCTTACAACTACTTGAGTGGTTGGGTGTATGAAGAGGGTATCACGTGAGATACCCACTCTTACAACGCGGGGCTCAAGTGAAACAAGCACGAAAACTATATGACTATATGCAATGTTTAAAACCACTTTGGGGGCCGGGCTTTTCACACTGCGCGTTCGTGTAAACTTCAAGGCAAGTATAAGATACAGGAGAGGTGAAATTCAAGTTTGTCTGGTCAATGCAGAGGCTGGTCCCTTAACGATTCACACCCCTGACGAAAAAAAATCGGTAATCAGTTTATACAGCAACACCGAAGGATTTTTCTAGGAAACTAAATTAATTCACCATTTACTATTAAAGGTAAATACAGTCAACAAGGAAAATAGAGTCGTCTCAATTTGGTGAATAGCTAGATGGTGTGAGCGGTTCACATGTTTTAACCAGTGTTTGCGCGTTTTCGTGGCGAACCCGCGATAATGTTAATTGCTACGAAGGTTTGTACTTTGTCTTGATGCAATCAATTCCTCTGAAGCAACCAGATTCCGATACTATAAGAATCTTTTGCCAAGATTACTGCAAAAACCAAACATTTGCCTCCGTCTTTGGGAGGAAAAATTTGCAGGTGCTATTTTAACTATTTACCAAAATTTGAATATCCATGCATTTTTTCATGAATCATTTGCCAGTTGGCGACTGCGAATAAAGAAGTCGAATATTTGTTGATAATGTAGTTTTAGTTATACCCCTTTAATGAAGCAACAGCATGTGGACTAATATTACACGGCCGCAGAAATATGTGGTATTACAACTTGTGTTATTAGCGTGTAAAGTTGTATTTTTTTCACGTGCATGCGTAATACATACTATTTTATCACTGAGGCCTGACACATGGCACTTACGGGGGCTGTAAAGAGGGAGTAAATGGCGTTTTGTAGACCGAGACCGCGAAACGATAATCAGATATACTGAGTAAGACTTTACTTTCGAAAAAGGGTAAAGTTGTACGGCCACTTACACAATTTTTGAAAAGTGTAATAGGAAGTAATTTTTTTATGAACCGACATGTCGCGTGGATGGACATTAGAGTGGTTCAGTCAGGTGTTTCAGTACCTTTGTAGCGACATCACTACTTAGATGCAATGTAACCGTCATAAATTAAGTCGATTCCATTTTTGTTATGTTACAATAAATGGTCAATCATGAGTCGGTAATGTGATATGTCACTGACGTTCATCTGACATATCACGCAATTCGCTCGCATTACTAATCTAGCCTATGCCTGTGTCATTTAACTTTTTTTCTTCCGTCCCATGTTTTTGGAGGTATTCATTAGGAAATCTGGTCGTAATTACTTTTTAGTTTTACTGGACGGAATTTCAAGTTTATTGACAATCAATTTGGAGCCGGACATGGAAGGACACATGACCTTTAGAGACAACTGGTTAACCTCGATTGCACAAATTATGATTTCGATGTACTAGGAGAATCATATTAGCCTCGAAATGCAGGCCAAACCATTCAAAACACACGGGCATCCGGAAAGAAACAACATACATGTATTTTATCCTCAAATCAACTGGGGAACTGTTAGATAACTAAATTTTATGTTCAATTGCTTGGAAAGTCAATGCTCTCAAAAATAGAAATCCTGTTATGATTTAGAACTTCCCCTGCCTATGAAGGCAAATTAATAACTTCAGGAATGACAATGTGTATTAACATATTTTATCAAATCAAATAATTGTCAATTACAAGAGAGGTGAGTTACCTCTTTATAATCATCTGTAAATGAACAAATTATAGTGATTGGAAAATATATCACAATATTGCATTATTTTTTGCAACGCGAACAACGTACTAAAATAATTGAGTATCTTTGTCATCAGGGTTTGATAGGAAATCAATGGTCTCTTGAAAATAGCGTTAAATGTATCTATTGAATTTTGCACTTAAGCAAAGCAATTAGATTTAGTAGAGGTTGATGGATTCTATATTAAGAGAACAGCTGACGACCAAATCGCCGCTAGTGGAAACAGCTTTTAGTAAATTTTTCCTACAAAATTTGTACGTGAAATGAACAAAAAGAAACGGAAAACAGTGAAAATCCTGTATATTGTGTCCCGGTAAAGGTTAATCACGTTATGAATTCGATTACTTTCAACAGCAGAGGTGAGCTCCAATTTTGAGTCTGCAAGGTTTGTTCCATCAGGTAGTAGATGCCCGAAATTTTATGTTCTCTATATTGAGCCAATTGGGTTGAAGAATGTAATTTTTATCTCGTTAAAAAAATCAAGCAACGCATGGTAATAAAATTTTCTACTGCAGTAAAATAAGTTCTGTAGTTGTTCTAAAATATCAGTAATAATTTTATTCTATAAAAAAAATAAGTAAAAAAAATCGCTAAATACGAAATGAGAAAAATAGATGAAATGAATATTCCCTGCACTATATTGGAATGTTTCTATAAATGAATAGTAATTTTACGATATAAAATAAAACGTCTAGAAAATGGGAAAGAAGAAATTGAAAATAACGACCATAGAAATAATCTCATGTCCCGATTTCACGCTACCACCCTATTTATCACCTTTAATTACATTGCATAACATTGGATTCATGCATATTAACACATGAGATAATAAAACTGTGTAATACGATATATTCAACGTTGTAATATCAGTTTATCTAGTGCGATGATAGGGCTACAGCGTGGAATTACACTCAAGCGTGAACGAGTGTCAATTTGCCGGACATAAAGAAAAATCAGGTAAATAATAAATATTAATAATATATTCTGTAGGTGAAATAATAATGTGTGTGAAAATGAAACATGTTTCCAGAGTCTTTCCACCGTGGGAGAGGAGTATCGCAATGACGTTTGCCATACTACAACGTTTTTGAATAAAACTCAATGCATGTGTGTATTCAGCATGAAGTGACTGGTCGTCTGTTTGCGACCCGTTTACACAAGGATCATTCACCGGACCATAACGCCATGAGACACGGGGCTGCTCTCTCGAGGTTATACCCAAGTGAAAAACAATCTCCGAAACTGATTTCCATCTTTATGATACGACGCTCGACTTCACGAGAAAAAAAAATCTGGAAAAATATTGGAAGGGTGGGGGATTGAGGTATGACATTTTCCGTGAATGTCAGCTGCGACGAGAGCCGACGGGTATTGAATGAATACATTGACACTCTGCGGATGATACACCGAAGACCTTTCAGACGCGTTTAAAAGGCACTTATGGACATAATGACACTGCATACAACAGTCTTCTTCTTATTATATAATTAGAAGATTTGAAATGAAGACTCAGCAAAAACTTTCCAGATTTACAAGGGTCAAACCAAAAGAATATAACTTTTCTAAGGACCATTCGGGTCATATGGTAAGTGACGTGTTAATCGTCAATTATCACAAGCCTTAGTTTTTATTTTTTGTTTACTATTGCATTATCGGTATAACAACGCAGTGACTCCTTGGAAAATAGTACAAGTTTTAACATATACTGAACTTTGGAATTTATTGAACGCTTTATGCAAACATTACGTCTACTGGTAGGAATCGACAATCGAAAAACGGCTCATCACACCCTGAATCGAGCCTTGAAAGTCCTTAATGAAGGCTGGGATCTAGTCTTGGATCAGCCCTCTTTTAACCCTAAAATGATAACATCGTTTCAGGCTCGTCAAAGGCTCGTCAGGCTCGTCAAAGGCGTTCAAGGCTCGCTGGGAAGGCTGAACTGAGCCTCGAAAAACAAAATTTTCAGGACTGAGACAAGCCTTAATATGTATTATTTTCTAGCTTGGTAGAGAGTGTAAGGAAGGTGTTTTTGGGCGTGGGAGCTCAAACTGGAAACAACAATGGGATAAAAAGACTTTTTACGTTTAGGCATGGCATTTATCATAAAATGGAAAACGTAAAGAATTGAAACTGTTGTTATTTGCCATTAAACGATAGGTTATATCTCACTAACTCCGGAGCCATTGATACTGACTTTACGTGCAGCTGAGTGTTTGAATGGTCTAGATCAATCGATAACTGTAGAATCCTACAGGTATCGATCGAATGGGTAATTAGGATATCTTCAGGTGGTCAAAAAAGAGGCTGCCGTAAACGACCGGATCAAGCCTGTTTCAGGCCTGAGATACGCAACCTTGGTGAATCAAGACTCAAACTCAAACAAGGCTTCTGTCCGTTGTCAGTCTTTGTCATTCCTACCTGGGTAATACCATATTTAATTTATTTTTTATAATTGTCATAAAATTTCGTCTAATTTCTTCTCTTAATTTTTTTTTAAATAGTTAAGTTCGGCTTCATGATGCTTTTGGCTAATTGTAATGTGATATTAAGTTTAATGGAACTTGATGTTAAAACCTGAGACTCTCGGCATTATTTCTCCAATTATTCGAAAGTGGAATAGGAGCTTACTAAAAATCTCAGCTCTCCATGAAGTGTAAACAGGTAGACAAGATGTCCCCTCCTCCTTTAAATTTTCATTTTAATCATAAATATTCAGTCCCAATTCCGCTTCATTTCCAATTTTTGGAAAATGCCTGAATAAATTTATCACCATTTTCTCGATTCCTACAATCGAAATGTTGCGAGAATAATCGAGAGATATGGAAATCGAGTACTTTCTTCTATCCACTATTGTTGTTCGTCATTGCTTTTAAAGCTTATCGATTTCTGGAGAAAACATTCTTTGTCAGCTTATCGGAAGAAATATTCTTCTCCGAGCGTGTGCATTTTTTTAGAAAAAACATGAATTATTCTTAACGTGACATATTGATTTCACATATCTATTTCTATCTTGTGCGACTCTAAATCGAGGCCATGAATATTCACCAGAAGATCATGTTTTTCTTCTCCACTTTCTACTGGAGTAATATTCGTAGTCAATCATAAAACACAGAAAGCTTTTTTCAATAGAATTCAAACGCGATGATCTCTCACATTTGTTCAGCCAGAAGACTAGCGGTACATTACCAAGAGAAAAAAAGGGGTTAGCTGTTGTGTCTCGCTACTCCACATTTTTCACTTTTTGCACATCTCTGATATATTTTTGTTTCTCCTCATTTTGGGGAAACGAGCAAATTCCTTCTCAGAGTTATTTCCCCGCCGCTCGTTTGCCGACTGGTTAGTCTATAAAAATATATATTTGAAAGGTTGGAAACTGTTGTGGCCGTAAAAACCGATGTCGAGTCAGGGAAAACAGTAACTTTGTGCACACAAGTGGCGGCTATGAGAAGAGCGAAGAGAAACGATGAAGCGTGGGTGTGCGGGCAACTGACCCGCACAACATGTCGGAAGCGAAGACGAGTCGTGGCTGTTTATCCCCTTTACAATTTCACTATTTGAATCGTTTTTTTAATTGTTTAATTTAATACCACTGTAAGCGGAAGAAAAACTTGTCAGATTACCGGAATTTTTCATCCACTCATGAATATTCTGTATGAAATTCGGCAAAATGCCCCAAAAACTCCACTGAAGAATACACTTAGCGAATTATTGTTTTTAGGTTTTCTGGAGGAATTTATTGACGAATGATGGAGTTTCCTATCCAAAATATTATGGTGTCACGACCACTGGACTCGATTCGACAATTTATTGTGCTCCAATTGCTCCCGATTTTTGGAAACAAATATAAATTTTATTGACATTCGATGTTTTTCGCAGAACAACAATTAATTTTTTTATCAATTTGTGAACCGTAAAATCTGTGATAAGTGGCAGAAATTTTTATTGACTTGAATTTGTTGGATTTTATGAAGTATTTGTGTAAAAACTCAAAATTTTCATTAATTTTCCCCGAAAATAATAAACTCTTGAATCCGAAATTCTCAATGGATTAATGATCAGTTGCACAACTAGAGCTTGAAATTTATCATATATTCTTATTATATACGAGTTTAACCTAGTTGAGCCATCTGGATTAGCAAAAAATGGAAATATAATGAGCTTTCGGGGACTTTTCCGGGATAATCTTGAGAATTGCCGTTGGAAATGATTTTCGTAACTCATAACCGTCATTCGTCTCATACAAAAAGTGTTCATCGTATGCCTGACCTCCCTCAACTCAACCAACGAGTCTCTTTTCTTTTCATCGTCGTGGTGGCGTCGACGACACTCTTACGTATCCTCTGTTTTATCCCGCAGTACGTGTGAATAACATATTTGTGCTCCATGATGTGCTCACAAGCATTGCCACGCCGACACGTTAATATACACTTTGCCCGGTGGGCAAGGGGAACGGGAACGCGGATGAACAGCAGTTGTAAATTTTATCGTACACCCACAGAGACGCAACGTCCAATTTAATCCAAGCCCGAAATGACGATGCGCATGACAAATTTTATAGCCTTAATTTTTTTTTCATTTGTTTACTTTACGTATTGAGAATTGCAAGTGGAAATCGGTTGGAGGAAGAAATCGATTAACCGCCAAGATATTTTTATATTTAAGTGTTCATAATTCTTTCTGTGATTAATTTAGCAATGCGAAGTGACATCAGGAATGAAATCCCGTCAGGTCATAAAAATATGACATGTCATGTGACCGTCACTGACTGTCACGCTATCTCTTGTCAATAAATCGGTCAGATAACATTTGCTCACTGACAAATTTTTCTATCATGAAATTTTGTCATGTTTGGTGAACTTACCCAAGCGATTATCGATCAGATCAATTTATCGCTGAGAAATTCAGTCAATAGAGTCAGTGATTTTTTTTATAAACTATGATGATGAATAAGTATCTTGTTTTTATTTTTTCTTTAATCTGGACAGTTGCAGTAGCGCCAGTAGTTAGCCGCGATATGACCATAATAAACCAAGTCGATCACACTTTTGGCTCGTGACAATAAACGGTAAATGGTGGGTCGATAATGTGACATGTCACTGATGCCTATATGACCGTTATCTAAAAAGTCACAAATTTTGCTCGCAACACTAGGTTGGTACTAATTGTTTTCAATCCAAAAATTCTATTCAACTCACTGTTATTCGGGCAACGCCTCCATAATTCACCCACCACGTTTTACGGTGAATAAAATGAGGGAGTCATATAAAATCGTGGATTTCACATTTGTCGAGCGAGGAAGTACATACACCCAAGTTGCACATAATTTCCCTGGGTAGAAAACGAGTGGCTCCAGTCCTGGACGCATTCACAATTCACTATACTCCCCCCCCCCCCTTCTGCCACTTCCATCTTTCTCACTGATCCTTTAAAACTCTTACATACATACGCTTGGATATACGAGCAAAGATTGTCGCTGTGTGCGTATCACATGGGCCTTGAGGTCCGGCTTTTTGCCGGATTCCACACACGGTTAATTTGTTTTTCGCGAAATCGCACAAACTACGTAGGCGTTCTTTTCTCTGTCTCTGCGGGGTCGTCGATAGCCCGTACATCGTAAACTCCACACAGTCTCGTGGCCAAGTCCAATGTCACATACGTACTTCGTAATGTTGGTAAAGTAGAAGGGGACTAAATATGAGAATGAGGAACTTGTATATTTGTGATTGTCTGAAGTTTATCTGATCGTTTGATGTTTTTATTTTCTGTAAAGTCGATGAATATCAATTAAACATTTATCACTGAGAGCCCACGATTGTATCCTCAAACCATTCATTCAAAATCAGCCAGCTATATATATATATACATATATATATCAACAAGTTTGATAATTAAAGAACTCTCCCCTCCGGAAGTGATTTGAATAAAGAGTCACTGACACGAAATCGGCAAATGTCAAACCACAATCACAAAAATACATCAATCCCTCCAAATATCAACTGCAATTGCCCTCCCATAATTTATAAATGGCTCGCAAGCTTCCACGAATTTATAAGAATCCAAGCAATCCCGAAATATTTATTCACAAAATAAAATATTTCCCAGTAAAACGATTATTTTTAGATGCTATCTGAATATCCACAAATGACAACTGCGGAAAATTCATGTGACTCTGAAGGATAATTCCCAGACGCTTTTCATTTTTCTTCACGAGAGAAAAGTCCAAAGTTTTTCAGGGCCAGTGAGTGGAATGATGCTGAGTGTATAAAGAGCCTTGAACCCGACCCATGAAACCGAAGGCCAGTTAACACTAAAAATATCGTACCGGAGGCTTTTCCACACTGCAGCTTTTAATGATTATACTGCTGTGCAAGTATTCTGCATGACAAATACGTGAATTTTATTAAACTAAAGCGAATACGTGAATCACGCCTGTGATTCACTGGGACCCAGCTGTAACGAAAAAATAAATAAAAAGCAAGAAAGAGCAGTGAATTCATGTACCTGTATCTGCAACCCTCTCCCGTGGTTCGTCCCTCCGTGAGACATCAGATACTGCACTTAGATCAGAAATAAACAACAGTGTAAGACACAGATGGGCGGGTGTATATGTCCTTAATCGACGTACCTGCATTATATTATCATTAATGTTTAATTACAGCGCGGAATAATGTGTAATTAGTGTACGCGTAAAAGGATACTAAAACTTAATTTAGCGTGAGGTCAAGCCTCGTTAAGTGAAGATTATCAACCAATTGCAATAATTTTTTTTCCTCCCTCTCTTTATGCGGGGGAAAAAAATAACTGTCAATTAAAAGTCAAAATATTGCTTGGATTTTTCATACCTTATTTTGTTAATTTGCAGCCAATAATTTATACCATCTGCCAATAAAATCACAATTATCGGAGCAATTATTGGAGTAAAAAGGAAGACGAAAACACTCTAGATAATCAAATATACACATACTCTGTAACACGCAAAGGAATACATTTAATCGCTTTATATACTGTACAGAATAGCCTCCTCGATCGTTGAGTCTGATATATATCGAACACTGGCCTGTATATATAACCCAGCGTATCCTTAATCAGACGACTTGCATACGTTATCCCTGAACGCTTAATTACTATAAATACTGTCCGGCGTACGGCGATGGTATTGGGTGAGTACAAGGAGAGAGGAAAAGGTAGAGCAAAACACAAAAGGGAGGAGAGAATGGGAGAGATCTGTTTTTGACTCGATGAGGAGAGAAGAGAGGAAAAGAGACCGGTCGGCGTATCTCCTGCGTCAGTAACTACCGTATGTTTCTATTACACACTCCTTGTTCGTGTGCCGCCCGCGCAAACAAGTTTTAACGCGTTTAAATCCTCATGTACATTAATCTCGAGCCCGGATAAACAGAATGTCAATACTAATAATTGTCCGGTCAGTTTATTAGAGAGGGCAATAGGGGATGAGAAGGGATTTAAGTTTTCATCCCATGTGACGAAATAGCGACGAAGTAGTTTATGAGGCCAAACCGCGATCAGAAAGAATTTAAAAAATTATGATAATTGGGCAGTGGACTGAGCCATCTAGATAGTAAGTTAATTCCGAAATATGCGGCATGTTGATCTCACAAAATATGGAATTTTCCATGATGAAATCTCTCAAAAGGCCAGGCGAAATATAGCACGACCAAAGTTTCGGAAGAAATCACTAAAAATTTTTACCAGAAAATTTTGACAGTGGACACGTCTATAGAAAATATCTAGAAGCTAAAACTCTATCAATTTTATTTACTATCCAGTAGTTTATTTGGAAAAATTCCGAAGCGAAAACCACTCGACCATGCACAGTGTCTCCTGCGTATTTTGATTCGTCGCGTAATGCACTGTACGCACATATTGAAAAGATAAAATAAAGTTATGGAATATTTCGAGGCCCCATTCTTTAACGTAGGATGTCCTCACACTCGAGCACTCGAGGAGCTGACTCGAGTATTCGAGAACTCGAGGCGATGGCTTGCCCATTGGTTTCCGCAAAAAATGAAAAGCCTTAAGTTTCTCATAATTTTATAGATAATCCTGATTACCAATCTAATAAAATCGTCTGTCTGACCAAAATCAATAACCGTTGTTATTTACTTCAAATAGTTTGATACTCCAACAAAAAAATTAAAAATTATTAATTCCTCATAATTTTGAACTGGAAAAAAAATGTCTGATAGTAGGAGTATTGAAAGACTTGCAATAATTCATACGACCATTAACATTTCTATTCAAGAAAAATTGTACAAGTTTGAAGAAGATATATCCTCATCACCAGCGGTTCACTATGCAGCATGCGGTTGTTGGCAGCCCTGGGCAGGCTGGGTGCAACGCCACGACGGACCTTGAGCGATTATTTTACTGCGAAACGCCTCTCCCCTGGCTCTTTCGTACACGCGGCTTTTAAACTTGCCCACAAAATATACACTCACCTTCTCCTCAACTCAGATGTATTTTCGAATCGCCCTTGGCCGCGAGATAAAGATTTTCCTCGCCATTTTTCTCCCCCTTACTCCACTCATGTTTCGTTCCCCCTTTCTTTTCATCTATTTTTTTTCATTGAAATATACGTTTTGCGTATGCAGACTCATCATAGAAGATAAGACACGAATTTATGGTTATTTATATGTGAGAGGGGAGGAATTTTTGGCAGAGATTTTCAACGCAAATTTTGTTGCCACTCATGCGATTAAATTCGATGAGGACGTACACACGAGAATTTCACGCTGAATGACGTGAAGATTTGGAAGGTATTTACGTATTGCTGCAGCAGACTTTATTATACTTGTGCAACACGTATGGATTTTCGCACTGTTTTTGAAAACAAAACGTAATAAGCTATTTCAATTCTACAGAAAAACCCTCCGCCTCCTCCCCCAGGATTTCGCGATGTGTAGGCATTACGTATACTCTCTCCAAATTCCATTGTTTTACTTAAATCGAAATCACGCGTTGAAAAAGGAGTTCTTCCGCGTTGGAGGTAAGTGGAGAATTTGCCATTTTTCTCTGTTTTTTTTTTCACATAGAGCACACGTATCTCTGTACGATGTAATTTCCCATGGAATAGACGTTTGAAAATGGTCTTGTACTCGACGCATTTGGCTCAATTTCTTCGAGTGAGTGAGACCGCGAAAAATTCCCTCCTCACGGATGTTAACCAACTGGCGCTAGTTATTTACACAAGTGTGCGATGGACAATTGTGCGGCGGTTTTGCATTTGAAAATTTATCTCCTTTTTTTGGCGCCCCCCCCCCCCCTTACCCTTTCTCCCCGGTTCCTTCTATTTTTCTTAATTTTTCCAGGCTATTCGTTCTTTTTCTGCGCCTCGTTTACGCGCTGTCTTGGTCGATCGAGTCGCATTGCTGTGGCTGTTGGTCGTTGCCACTCTAGCAAACCGTCAGTTATTCCACTGGCAAAGTGCTCCGACCGATACGCGATCGCACAAGTGAACAACCTCTGTTGAGAGTTCATCCCACTTTGCGCTGAGTGTAGGTCCAGGTGAATGAGAGGGGACTGAAGCTCGTCGAAAGTATTGAACTCTATATATACAAAATGTGGTGCATGGTTGGGTTGAGATTAAAGTCACTATTGCCCTTGTGAAAGATAGTTTATCAACTGAAATGTATCTTTCTATATAATAAAATTGTGAATTAAGGCAACACAAAAAAACCAGACTTAACAACGATTCAGGAGTAAAATAAGGATTTCGGGTCACAATTAGGGACATAAAAATTGTAACAGTTTTATGGGTATAATCTTCTAGAAAATTGGACTATTTGAACTTTATTTTCTTTTCATTGGAAAGTTTAGCCTCTGCGCAATTGTATACTGTTACAGGATGTTACAATTAACTGAGTGACAATTAAAGGCGAAACAGGCAGTCGCGATGGAGATTATAAGGAAGTGCAGCGAGCGAGTGTTGAATTTCCCCTATAAAATTGTTTAGTGGGATTTTTTCGAGGGTAATTCTATGGATGAGTAATAATTATGAAGCAATGCGCACGATCAAGCAATGATTTTACCTCTTTATTCAAAGATAACAGGATCTCTGAAAATGAATTTCATCCATTCTCATAGATAACTTTCCTCTGAGTTGCCTCCTTTTTCAGAAAAACATCGAAATAAATTCGGATGACTGAATCAAGACCAAAAATTGGCTATATTATAATCGGTTAAGGCCATAAAAATCTCATGTGGCAGTCAAAAATTGATCATTCAACCAATCTTTCAACGTAACGAAATTGTAAATCCAGACTGCGTGAGACTAGAATAAATACCGGCCAAATTACTGAGTCGACCTAAGCCCAAATTTCTTGACTCAGAATAATTGGTATTTAAGTGCAGCTAGAAACCATCTTTAGATTATTTTGAGAATATCTTTAGAAAGAAGAGGTTTTGAAAAAAATGTTGAAAGACTTTTTTTGTAGGAAATTTTATGGTCCATAAAAAAAGATCCTCCGGTATTTTCCTCGCTCCTAGTTTCAGAAATGCTTTCGAGATAAACGGTCTGAATTTTTCGAGTCTCTTCCTTTTACCTTGCTCAAACATCAATGTATATGGTACGACTTATTCCGACCATAGCATGATTCATGATTCATTTCTAAAAATTATTATTTGATAAGAAAATCACAATAATTAAAAATACACTTGAATGATGAATTGCATTTCGACTATTAGAGAATTACAAAAAAATTACCCAGTATTTTTCGAAAATTTTTATCCTCCGCCCCAATTACCATGAATATTAATTGTCATAGGAAAACGAGCATAAGAATGAAATATGCCTCAATGGAACGAACTCAGTTGTCCTTGACATTCTCTCCTTGACTACTCTGCGAAAAACATTGCGGAAGGTCGGGTGTTTTAGCAGAATTAAAATGGAATGACGTCAGAGACGTGTGTGAATGCGACGGGCCCCCCTTCCAAAAAGAAATGTCAGGCCTATACGCACCGTCGCGCAATGATAAGAGGCCCCGGTGATCGAGTTATCGAGCACGACGACCTTGCGTCGACGCTCACTCCGGAGGCCTATGAATATTTAAAAGTGCACGAGTTGGATCGCCGCATTATACGAGCAAAGTAATTTTTCTCTCTCTTCTCTCATTTTTCGTGGAGATAAATTCATTTGCATTCATACATCGACAATTTATTTTTCGTCTCCCATAATCAACAGACAAATATAGACAATAAAGTTAAGCTAATGAGGTGTCAAGTGTTACTCAGCCGTTTGCAAATATTTGGTGAGAAAGGGAAGTATGAAGGTAATGAAAAATTCAAATGTACGGAATGTCCACTAATAATCAAACTGTCTGTACGTTGTCTACTGGTGGAATAATAAATAATGCATTATTCTTCAATGCACGTTTGTAACCGGTACGTAATGCATTCTCACCTCGTACGATATCCCTCGTACGATAGAGTCGCATCGTATATACTGAACCCCTCAATACATTCCCCTTTTCATCGATGAGATAAAAAATTTGGAAAAAATTGCGGAAAACTAAAAATATTATTGCGTTGTACAATGTAATTGTGATTTCATGAGAGTATTTTTAAGGATTCCCACACGTTTGGCTGCGCAGAGAAAGGGAGTTTTGGATTTTAAAACATGTACTTCTGATGTTCAAGAATTTAGCGACAGTTCTTGGTAATATTGAACACTTGAAACTACCTAGAACAGCTTTAATAGATTCCCAAAGCTCTCGGAGTTTGCTCGGAAACCATTCAGACAAATCATTTCAAAATTTTTATCCAACTGAATTTTCAACAAATTGAAAATTCAAGAGAATTGTTTCCTGAATTCTTCAAATATTTCAAAATATTCATTGCCGTGTAAGCCTGCAAATCGCTATTTTATAATTTGTTGCAAGTTTCTAGCAAACAAAATATGTAAATATCCCAGGGCAATGAGCCCTGAATTGTTTGAAAAAAATCGCGAACTGAGCATCTCTGATATACAACTACGCCGTCACTCCATATTGAAAAATTTTCATTGTACAATATACAGTATACAATGTATATTGAAATAAGTAAAGCAAAAAAAAAAAAGCTGAAAACATTGATGAATGTCGGGGCCAAGTTGAGGATGTAACTGACGATGAATCAACTCGCATTAAGTCAATGACAATGTCCGTTGCTTCAACACCACTTCGCTCGAGCGTAGTCCACTCATTTGTCATTCCAATGAGCCATTTTACAGCTTTCTCGATGTGCAATTCATTAATCGGTGGAAATTAGTTAAAACATTAACGAGTATCGATCGATGCTAGTGCTGTCAATCTGGATTAGACAATCCGGAATTTATTGGTTGTCCATTTACCCTACAATTGAAAAAGAACTGCGAGTCAGGTGAATTACCTGCGCATGAGACGCTCCCTCCCCTGGGTAATCACGTGAAACGTTGATTTTTTTTATTTCGCTTGAGAGGTACTTGGTGTCGGACGATACAAACACAGCTGCCGGTGTATTCTCTTTCAAAGAGTAAAATATTCATGGAAAGCTCGGCGGAGAAGAATTGCATTCTATTCTTCTATTATTAGTGTAATGTGAGTTATTTCACTTCGTAATAAGGGGGTGGAGTCGATCAGGCCGATGAAAATCAATTACAATATGTTGTGGACATAAAAATTTAAGGGTAAATAAACAGTTGCCAATTGAGTGATTCATCCTGATATCTCCCATTATACCTTTCCAATGACCGTTCCTGTAATATCCCGTTATAAAATTTCTCCATAATGTCTCCTTTAAAACTAATATTTTCCAACTTTTCAATAAACCAATGGGAAGTCCATTGAATCAATTTTAATAAAACTGGAGTCATTTTGTCGACAACACCATAAGAAAACAATGTGTAATAGAGTACATAATGAGGTCAATGGAGTATTTATGTATTTAATTGATTTCTGTTAAAAAATATGAAATTTTAAAAAAGAGAAGACACTCCGAAGACCCTAACTTCTCACCATATAATTAAAAAAAAATTTTCATCATAGCAATAACTCGACGTTCGAGGTGTGAAAAATCATACTCTCCTCCTCTGAAAAACATAAAACTTACAATAAAATTTATTTATAAACCAAAAACATTCTAAATAGTTATGAACCCATCACATTAATAACATCGTGAGAAACTCATCTTGGAAACTCTGAGTATCATGTCCCGGCATTAATAAAAAATCTGAAAGAGTCTGTAGAGGGGAGATGTGACCAAAGGAGAAAAAACTGAAAACATGGAGAGAAAACTGTTTTACGATTTTCAACGTTCCCACATTTAAAGGCGATATGTGACGACGGATAAAACCGTCGAAATACACATGAAGCATACGTATTTTCCCTCGTTGGATATTGCACTGGAAACCGTCTCGTTATTAATAGCTACTGCGCATTATCGTTCATGCGTGGCCGTGCGAGAAGTCAGGAGTCACTAATCTTCATGAATCAAGTGGCGATATGCGTTTATTTCGTATACCGCAGTGACTTAATTGCCACTTGTACTGTCATATTTTGTTTCGCCCACGATCATATTGAGAAAAAAATGAAACTGAATAATGATAAAGAAGTGAAGATTTATTTACAGTGCGAGAAAGAGAGAACGATAACGAACGTTAAAAAGAACAAATAATGGTGATAAAGGTGGCTAGTGAGGTCGATAATACTAATTCTCAACATTTTTCCACGATAAAGCGAGGACGATGCCTCTCAACGATATGCATATCGAAATCCATAATGGCGTCCATCGAATTGTGCAGTCATTAGTGGTAGGGATGAAGTGATAATACTAGTCGAGATACTTTCATCACAAATACCACTTTCTTCTACTCCTTCGTACTCCAAATTTTTTTAACAAAGTTCAATGAGACAGTATTTGCTCATATAAATGGAGATCGAGATAAAAGGTATCAGGATTTCAATAGGAATTTGGGTTATTGATTTTTGAGAATAAATAAATGCACTTGGTTTTATTTTTAAATTATTTTTTAATAATTTTTGATAAAAAATGATATAAATCGGGTACTTAATAACAAGATAATAAGTATTATAAACAAGGGGGACTAAATACAAATGTACAATGGATTTTTTTTTCATCTCATTAAAGTTAGTCGTTAGCACAACTTCTTTTCATTTTGTTATTTATAGTTTGTAACTTAATAAACTAGGATCCGTAACTTAGAGACATAATTTTTTTGTATTTTTCCGTGATTTTTGTATATAATGAATAGCTTTTTTATCTTTCATTACATTTTTAATGATAAAATCTGCCTATAATCCAGTCCACGCCTTCACTGGTTTATATTGAAAAATAATAAAAAACTGGATTAATGAATTCGTCGAATAATCTATCTTCTTTCGTAAAAACAAAAAAAAATGAATAACGAGAGGATGTATGATGGAAGAAATAATAAACAAAAGAAATGAGAGAGATAAGAGAGACTCGGTAGAACAGAAAAGGGGATAGAAAAAAATATAATTGTGAAATTGATTTAAATAATAATAATTAAAGAAAAATCACATAAAAGCGTAAAAGAAAAATGCGAACAAAACAATATAATCCCTCAATATTATTCTTTCTCTACTAACGATAAGGTGAAACCAACGACAGTCATATATGCATTGCGAATTTTACATTGTGTAAAAATATTGCTACGTTCTGTCAGACGTTTTTCTTTAGTCACTTTTCTCTTCTATTATGATTTCTTTTTTAAATGACTCTGTTTATTGTTTTATATTCTTCCATTTTTTCTTTTTTTTCCATTAAATATCGTAACTCTGTTTGCAAAAAAATAGATAAACATACGCCAATCATCGGTTCATTATTTTCATTTTATGTATGTTTCTTGTTTTTTTTTTTTACGTAGAAATTTTCGCTGAGGACGGTGACCCCTCAATCTCGCAGAAATAATATTGCACTTTGGTGTATTTTCCACATTGGAGCTATATTTTTCCCCGTGAAAACAAATACTGTACAATATTTTTTTTTGTTTCCACTTGGCAATCAAATCATATTCCACACTTCGAAATGCAATGGAACTTGACTACATATTGCAACTGGGCCCTAACCGGACAAAAAATGAAAATACGATTCATCATTATTCAAGTGAAATCACTGTTCCATGTACAAGTGGCGCAGATCGAAATATGGGATGGATTTGTTGAAATAGCAAGGACTAGTTAACGACATCATTTTTTTTTTTTCATTCAAATTATTACACCACACAGCACATTCTGCGAGCGCGAAAGGGAATTTCCGTACGCGTAAAATTTCTATTCTGCTCTATAATTAATTGTATCCAAAATATCTCAACGATGGTGAATTTTGATTTGATTTATTTTTGATGGCGGATTCTATGAATGATGGCATCCAGAATTACGAGAACTTTACTTAAAATAAATTTTAAAAAGAAGGGGAAAGAAAATTTTGTTCATCAATTCTTGAAATATCGCGTTATTTTTCAGTACACTGATAAAGCCAACAGTATTTTTCATGCACTAGGAAAAGAGAAAAAAGTTAATTAAATTTTATTTTGACTCCTCCCCCATCGCCTTTCAATTGGACATATATACATACTAAGAATTTGTTAAAAACTACTACACATCTATCCGTTTATCAATCATATGACTTTTAAAAATTGAAAACCCTAATTGTAACACGATTTGAGTATCATTAGTGAGAAGTGTTCAAAATGACGTTTATAATTAACTTGGGGGAAGTGAGGAAGGGGTTTGTGATGGGGGAGGAGAGAGAGGGGAAAGTGTAAATAAATCTTAACGTATTTGAGCATAGATTTGTAACTGGTCGCGAGAATTCAACCGAGTTTATTTGTCTGAGTTTAAATGCGTTCTTTAGTGAACACTTCTTAAGATGATACTCATTAATAATAGATGATGTGAAGTTGGTACGAGGAATGAAAAGGCACTCATCAATCCGTGAATTGATATTCGGAAGCACCAGTGACGATTTAATTGTCAGAATCGAAACATTTTCATTCCTCGATCAAGTCAGCATCGTCAACTCATCAATAGTTTTTTTTTCTTTATGTACTCTTCAACATCCATTTAATTGTTCATCCAAAAAATTGTTGCCACCCCTCTGTGAAATCTTTCACTTAGTAAGTCCTGTTGCTCAACCGATAATAATTCATTATTTGAAATTTTAATGATTTCTTTTCTGCCACTGTTCGATCATTTCATTCTTGTTCATTTACGCTTTATTTACGAATACCATATAGACTACGAATAATTATATTCCTCTAATCACAATTTGCGCAAATAAGTAGTTTCACAAGGACAAGTAAGCCACAGAAAGATGATTTTTTTGTTTTTTTTTCCTTTTTTTATGTTTTGAGTTGTTGCCTTACGTAATTTTTAATATTTAGTGACAAACATTCTTTCGATATCTTATGTGTCTTTTAAATTTTATTTTGAAAAAACTATCAACCACTCATTTTACAATTCAAAATCCCACCGTGCAGCGAACGTTAGTCGCTTGTAAAATTTTTGTTTCAATTTTTTTGGCACCCAAAACTCCTAAAAATACGACAATCAATAGATAATGAAAAAACCACCATTCGTTGCCATCCTTGAATCTTAACCATTCCCTCCCAATCCCATATATGATCATAATTCATGAGAAAACAAATCTGAAATAGCGCCTGACCGTCAACGCTTCTTTAAAATCACGTTAAAGCGTAACATAAAACAACGACTTGTGAATTTACTCTTCTTTAATGCTTTCCCCTCTCTCCCATCTCTAAAATTTATTTCATTAAACATTTATGAATTATTAACTTGCGAACGGTAGATGTACTGGCCATTTTCCTCACTCATATTTGGCATATCCGAGGTGGAAATTCCCCAGTGCAATAGGTTTTTCATCGATTCTCGAGTGGGACAAAAATAAAAAACAAACGAAAGTTAGAAAATGAAAATAAAATATAAAATCAACGGTTAAAATGACAAAATCTGGGAGGATACGCTTGTGGTTCAGCCTGCAATCAAATTGATATGTCTTACGCGTGACCGAAAGAAATCTCACACTTCGACTATTTTGTATTCATTAGTTTCCTGTTATCAAATGGCAGTATGGATATTCATTTTGTATCGCTATTCACTTAATGATTGGGACGTATCATTTTATTTAATCTCGTCAATAACTGCAGTTATTGGCCTATCATGGTCTGATTTAATAGCTTTTTTTTCATGTATTGTTCCAGAAGTATTCACAGCCTGTATTTGTAGAGGATTTCTTTTAATTTTCACTATTCAGCTACACATTGCTACATGTTCGATACCTTGAATGTTGTTTTTCTATGGAGCATCCCATTCCAACTGACTCGAAGCAATTTTCAACAAGAAACTCGTCTCCCTCCCTGCCCCTCGAGAATAGATTTTTTTTTTCAATAGTAAATGTGATTGTTCCGTGTAATATTGTATTGTTCAGTGAATTTTTTCATCTTGATCTTTTTTTTCACTTCTTATTTCAATTTGTAAATAGACGTCTAATATTACTCTGTTATTTTTTTGGCCCTGTATTTAATTTTGTACAAAAGTTTCTTCTTCAAAACCAGAGTGGTAGGCACTATTTTTGTTTCATAAATTTTTCAATTTTTCATTAAATTTTTACTCCGCTAACGGTTGCTTCCCCTGTCTCGAACGTCCCTGAATGAAGTCCCCAACCCCACCCCCTGCCCCCCTCACCATAAATTGCTCTTAACTGTTACCTCCACTTTGTTGAAACCTCCACTCTCTTATTCTCTCGTTTGTTTGCTCTATTATTCAATCACCAATGCTCTCACGAGTCCAATAGTTCAGATAAGAGAAATTAATTTCCGTGTGATGTGCAACATCTGACTGCAAATGAGAACTAAAAAAAGTCAACGAAACGCGCAGGAATTAAAAAGAAAGAAATTTAAAAAAAAAAAACAAAACGAAATAGATAAAAATAATCATTACGCTTAGATAATAAGGAAATGGTAGTGGGTGGCTGGTATTAGTGTGATAAGTGATAACGAATAAAGTGTTCATTAATTCATTAATTATTTAAGTAAATGTAAAGAACATGAGATCAAAGTTTGATAATATAGTTTCGTCAGCCGGATACTTTACTCCACGCTCTCTTGAATTAAAGAATTAAGAGAAAAAAAATCAAAGTAATAATTCCGACGCATGACAACAATTCTGAAATCATAGAGAAACATTCGAAAGTCATTGGATGAAAACAGGAGAGGATAATGTTTCCTCAACAGCGACAAATGATAACAATTTATTGATAGTCACATCGAATCATTTCCCTATGATAACCATTATTCATTAAACGCTTATCCTCCTTATCGTAATCATGAAAATTCAGTAATCAAATGGAATAAGAAAAGCAAGATAAGCCGGTTATAATCATTGCTCTGATACTGAAAAAAAATAAAAATTTGCGATTCAAAATCCTGGTTCTTTCAATTGACAATAATTTTATTGGCCTTCAAAAACACGAAAAAAAACGACTTGTCTCACGTATAAATTAATAACACTTATCTCTTCACTCCATTTAGTTCCCTGAATCGTTACCATACCAAGGATTTCACGCTTTCAGCGGAAAATGGTTGTATTTTTTACTCTGCCGCAAATAACTCTCAAACAATTATCGTTTCATCAATCAGTTACAATCATCAATGTTACTGAAAAAATGAAGTACAATACGCGTTGTACAGCACAAGAAACTCACCACTCACAGCGGCAACAACGTCACTTCAGTACTTAAAACTTAGGATTGCTTTCTAAGGAGTGTTATATATTACTGAATATGATTCTACCGATATACACAACAGAGAGAAATACGTGGATAGTAAATAACAGGCGATCCGCGGACAAGGCACAATCCATCATTCAAACTTTAGTGTCAACTATTTTGTTATCAACAAAATACTTCAATACTCGCCATGTCCACGATAACCGCTGCAGTTCACCAACACTCTTCCCACTTTTCCTTTCGTACAAAAATGGTATCCTTAAGAAACTAGTATACTACAATACATATACAAAAACGTTTTATTTATACTCTGAAATTGAAGTAAATAGGGTATAACTTGTACAAGGATGACCAAACTCTCACGAGTGAAGAAGAAAAATCATTACGAGTCCATATTACATCTCGCGATAATCACTAGATTTCCTTTTCAACTTTATATTCTTTGTTTTTTGTTGTTTTTATTTCCAACTATTTCTCTATTATCGAGCATTAGGAAGAGAAATGTCGATGGGAGAGCACGACGGGGAGGGCAGTGAATGGACTTGAAACAACTCATCTCTCGTCTTTTTCCTCATCACCGTAAAATCGGAAGTATCCCGAATGAGACCCACGGAAGTTCATTAGTCGTGATTTATCATCGAACTGCTGAGTACTCGAGTACAACTGGAGTCGTTACCGCTTCTCCTCATCCACACCCTCGTCGTCGTCTCAAAAGCTGCCCCACTCATTATTCAGACCAATGTCTGAGAGCATATCAGTGACATCTGGCGTCGATGTAAATTCAAAGTGCGAACCACTGCTTGAACTTGCAGTTTCAAACGTATCAAGACTCGACATATCAATGTCCAAGCCAGGTGGTATGTGAAAGAGATCGGTGAGTGAATCGAGATCAGCTAAACTGCCATCTGATCCTATTGGAGTTGTCTGCTCCTCCATTTTAATGATGTGATTACTGGATGAATGTAAGCTCGGTAGCATTACATTCGTTGACTGGGTTGGATTGTCCATGGGCTCCTCTTTGACAATCATAAAATTATCAAGATGGCAATTGTTATTGGGCGGACACTGGAAGTTTCTCGTCAATGTATCCATTTCCGTGTAGCCACGCACCGAGGATAACAGCCTGTCACTCATCGTGAATTCGTGATAATCCAGATCTGATGCCTCCTGTTTTATCTTGTGTCCGGTGATTACATCTGGTGAACCACCGGGTACACTGGTAGTTGTCACGATACTCGTAACACAGTCCGAGAAATTGTCCTCGTAAAAGCTCGCCGATTCTGGCGAGTCTGGTGTATCGCAGGATGGACTACTGGGTACTTTGGCAGTGACGATTGGTGGTACAGGTGTATAGTCTACCGGTGATGGCCTCTTGTCAAGAGCTAATCTTATCTTGAGCCTCGATACTGAATTCGTTGTGGGATGAGCCTGAAGCCTCTTAACTGGTGACTGTGTGTTATTATTCGAGTCGTTTCTCGATTTGGGTGACACTGTTGTTGTGCCTGTAGTTATCGTTGGACTTGTTGAGGCTGATGATGGGGATGATTTCTTCATCTTTTTCACTTCTTTTATTTTTGGCGTTGTGGCTGGCTTTGTCGTCTTTTTCCTTGGACGATATTTGTAGTCAGGATACTCTATCATGTGCAATCTCCTCAGTCTCTCGGCCTCCTCGATGAATGGCCTCCTCTCAATCTCATTCAGAGTCTTCCAGCGACGTCCAAGGCGTTTGCTTATTTCAGCATTGTGCATGTCTGGCTGAACCTCGCAGATCTTTCTACGTTCAAGCTGAGACCACACCATGAATGCATTCATCGGCCTTTTGATGTGATTTGGATTGTTTTTCTTAGTCTGAAACATAAAAAAATCATACCAATTCCCATTATTCACCATCATCAATATTCAATTGGATTAATAATTCGATTTGTTCAGAAAGAGATGTGAGGTGATTTCAGGAATGAAAAGCTGTCAATTCGCAAAAATAAGATTGTCACAAATTTTGATCACATCACTAGTCGGGCTAAATATTCAGCTCATTACTAGTTAATCTAAGTGCCATGTGCCCTTTGGTATTTCCGGATGGCAATATGGGTCAAGGGGGGGCTCACCTGGACATTAATTTGAATTTCATAAAGTTCAATCAATACAGTGCACCCACACCCTCTCAATCACTCCATTCAATTTAATTGACTTAATTTTTACCCCGTTTAACTTAATTAACAGTCTCTCCCCTCGTATTTTCTCCTTCATTTATCCCACCAAACACAACACCTGCAACAGGATCAACGACCCGCAACGCAAGATTTCTGAGAAGCAAACGGGAAAAATAAAAACTATCAACGGGTACCCGAATAGTGGATGAAGGAGGAGACGAGTGAGGATGGCGCCGGCGTCGGGGCGCCAGTCAGCTGATCAACTTGATCTGACCGTATGTAACTGGCGACTGTCCGTCGCGACTTCGCTGACTAGTTTAGTGTGAAAAGTGCTTTTGATGTACTCATCTTCCAGTAACGAAGACGCAGTATTCAACATTATCTCATGTATCATCGACATGCCAAGAATTCGACAACAAGGGTGGCTCAGTTTTTTTCTCCTCCGCCCCCCCCCCCGGGCTTTCAACGCCCCTCTTGTCGTCCAGAAAAATCCACGTCGTTATATTATATCCCGGAAGTCATACAAATTGCGCAATAGAAGGTCATTGTCTTTAGGGCTTTCTTTTCCGTCTAATTCTCGGTATTACAGAAGGAACCGGGCAACGTTCTCACGACAACTTTTGTCACCTTGTGGAAAACTCGTCATGCAACCGGCGGTGTAAATATAATGCCTCTTCTTCTGACCATTCTTCGGTTCGTTCATTCGTAATACCAAGCAATCCAATGGGATAAAGGGTAGGCTGAGAAAAGATATAAACTAACTGGCGTAAAAATACACAACGGTGCAAACCACAGTAATGGGGAAACGCGCACCGATTCCACAAGTGGGCGATGAGATATAAAGAGTGGAGCTTTTGTATCATCAAACCGAAGACTTTTCCTCCATCATTGCATTACGATGCAACTCGTTCTTCACTTCTCATTCTCCCTTCGACTTGCAGTGAACCCCCGTTTTGTCTCACCATGAATGGCACGTACGTTGAGACCAAGGTCGACCCGCAGAATTGCTTTATTCAATTTCCGAATGATACAGAGAAAAAAAATATGAGAATGAAGGCTCTTTATTGAATCTCCCCTCTCCCCATTTATTTCCATTTTTTTGTGTTGTCCCTAGACGTCAGCTAACTACGAGTCACTAAATTTTCGCTGCTATTGTCAATTTCCACGTCTTTTATGTAGTCATTGAAAGACGAGTAAGAGTCGTTAATGATGAAAAGGTGGCACTGAATAAGTTTATGGGATTTCCTAAATCAATTTAATATCACGTTTTATATTCTGCACCCGTCGGGCTTCGATGAAAAAAAAACGAAGGGTTTTTCTCCTTCTACATTGTCATCCCCGGATAATCCGTGTGCAACAGTTGCCACGCTGTGCAGCCATACACAGTAGACACTTTTACTACTTTTTTTCTGTTATCTATAGATGTATGTCTGGAGTCGAGTTTTTCACACCCATGAAACTTTGTCGTTGGGGTGGCTCACCTGCATCAACTTTTCTCATGCGCTATTCTTTAATATACATCGACCCTCTATTCATCCTCGCTCGTAAAGAGACATTGCTACGTTAAGTCATATCTTTCTTCACATTACACTCTTTAAATACATGTTTATCTAGGCTCCCAAGAGGATGGGCTGATTGCAACAAAAGTGGACACTACGAGGTGTGAAACTCTAGGTCTTCATTCGATTCTTCTCCCCTAGTACACACATACGATATTCGTTTAGAGTCTATCGTTTCGTCACGCTTCAATTTGATGGATAACGAGAAAAATGAATGGAAATGAATACCAGTACTTGCGATCATAGTGCCTAAATGGTCGCTATAAATTCTAAATGTCTCCTTCAATTTTTTTCAATAGCAAATGTGCATGCGTGATATACACTGCTGGGATTTTTCTGGAACATTAAGCAATAACTACATGTGAATTTTCCATATTTATAAAATTGCTCATCAAATTTCGTATTCACTTGAACGTGCAAAATTATCAAACTTTTCCTATTTGATTTTCATTGAAACTTGAATGATAACTAAAATGTTCCAGTTCGTTGACAAAAATTAAATGAAAAATTTTTTAAAATTGTAGCCCGACTTCTCCAACCATTCCATAATTTTAATTATCCTACCGGTTTGACAATTGCCATTTCTTTGAATTAGAAAAATCTCACATTCAACTCAATCGATTTTTATTCTCTTTGAATCTATTTAACACCCAAAAATAATTATACCAGGATGTGAATTGAGAACAAGTCCACGTAACTGGAAGCCCCGGGTTCGAGTCCCAACCGGTAACCGCAACATGTTTTCTCTCTCACTCCTTAAATTCTAATTCTCCGTAAATGTATCTTCAATGTGAAACTCTAGGTCTTCATTCGATAGTTAACTCCACCCGAAGCAATACACACTGTTGTAGGTCATGTTGCACCTATTCAATATGCAATTTGAATAAATGTTACGATCATTGTGTATCAAAATGAAGAAAAAAAAAGAGAGACCACGATTCAGATCCACATTGATGATTGCGCATGGGAAACTAGTCAGGGGAACCATGAATGATGAAGGAAGGAAGCGAGAGATATAAGTATGCCAAGGCAATTAAACCGTGAATCTTTCATGATGGACCCACCTGGTTCACTCAACATAAGTCAATAATGCTTATGTGCCTGCATTAGATGACAATGAGTAGTGATTTAGAAATGATCAGAGTCCGACGCGCCAGCAAGGTCTTCCACATTAATAATCATTCCCTCGCCAGCGCATGCCTTTGTTTTGCCCCCCCCCCCTCCCTCCCTCCCCCCGCCCCCGCTTTTCACCACACTGCACTGCATATAGATTCATCCAATCCATTCTACCATACCTTACACACAATAGTCGTATCCAGTCTTTTATTCAGAATGAGGGAGGTGCAGTTTTCAAAATCCACATAATAACACTTTGTCCCAGTTTACGGTGCTATTTATTACACATAACTTCTGATTTTTTAATGATCGACGTACATGAATTGTTGAAAAACTTATAATGACTATCTCTCAGAAATGTTTCGTTTCTGGGTCTTTTTTTTTCTTTTTCCACATTGTCGAACTCGATACCATGAAATTATCATAGTAGATGAGGCTAAGCAGTGACATGCTCGGTGTATCGTAGTTGAGTCTTCCAACAACTGCTAGAATGAACTTTTTTTTCATCCATTAAAACTACCTACTCACTGGGCGAAGGGGTTTGAATATTTTATGTGCACGTAATGCACGATACTACTGACGTTTGTATTGCTCTCATTTTTGGCTG
The DNA here is from genome assembly GCA_030522845.1 of Psyttalia concolor. NCBI lineage: Eukaryota > Metazoa > Arthropoda > Insecta > Hymenoptera > Braconidae > Psyttalia > Psyttalia concolor. Next base: position 77,081 of record JAPYZM010000124.1, read on the forward strand.
TTACCATTTTCCATGTGTATTCAATAGTCCGAGAAATTGAAACACCGGGGTTTATTAGTCACTTGCATAACGAATGAGTTGATTTACACAGATTTTACACAGATACTTCTCAATCGCGACATTGAGCGCTTAAATATAAAAAAAATGAGTGAATAAGAATCTAGGAGCCACGAAATATCAGCATTTTAAAACAAATCACCAATCAATATTTATTGTAATTACTTCTATTGAGAACCTAATTAAAAATGTAGATAGAAGGGACAAAAAATGTGAGGCATCATAGCAAAAAAGAGGCGGGAGAGGGGGAAGAAACGCTACATGTCCTTTCATTCTGGATTTTAATTCACTCCTTCTACGGAAGGCGGAAAGAAAAAACTCTAACGAAGGTTGAAACCAAGTTAAATTATGCCCAACCGCACGCGTTCACGTACGCACAATTGATCCTTTTGCCTGTTGGCTCGGTCAACATACATATTACAGTCTCGCGGCGTTTTACATTGGGCCCCCGAAGGCCATGATACCGTGTTTGAGATGCAGGCCTGTCTCTCTATGTGACCTTAGTCTCCTCACTTCCGTCAGCTGCGGGCTAATGGTGAATAATATATAATCATACACACGTTTCTCCTTTTTTCTCACATTCTTCTCCTGAAATTTTTTTTATCTCATTATCCATGTCTCGGCTTTCGATACAATAATGGTAATATAAAAAATTGTATATCCAAATCGGGTAACCACTCAACTCGCCAAATGTGTTGACCAGTCTTTTTCCTGCCTTTTTTTTTAATGGAATGCTGGATAATTCATCGTTGAGTGATAAAAATCCGGGAAAAAATTATTATTCATCATCAACGCAATGAAGTTCTTTTGGACACACCATACGATAAATTCGTTGGATCGTTGGATTCTTCCTTTAAGACGTAAACGAAAATAATTGTAATAACCCATTAATATTTGTACTCCTGCACTCAGAAAACCCCATACCTTTGTCAACCAAATATTCTTTTGACAACAATTTAAAGGCAGTTGTAAAAAAACTGTCTGTTCTGTATAACCTTCGCCAGAAACTAACAAGACTCAGGGCGAAGTAGTATAAAAAGTCAATCACAATGTTCGTAATTCATCTGTTTTAATTGGAGAATTCATTTTTCTGATTAAACATCAATTCAATTGAGGTTATAATTATTTTTTTGACTTATACGATAAAGCACAACCGGTGAAAGTATATTTGAATCAATGAGACTTTATAATTCGAGCCGAGGAGAGTGTTATCACGCTCATCGTAAGACCTTATTATCACCGATTTTACAAGTATTCATTGCATTTGAAGAGTGCAAAGAACGTCTTTTCCCCACGCACGCATAGTGCATACTATTTTTTGTGAAACACTACGGTACTATTGTTCGCATCTATTCAAGACGAAATTTGCTTTTCAAAGTTAATGGAACGGAATGCCAACCGGAAGGTGTCACTGGGGTGCATACAGAGTTAACCCATTGGGTCCAAACTCAAGGATCGTGACGTTTGCACACACAAACGTATTGCAAAGTGCTCTTGAAATTCTCCTCTCCAAGTTAGTTCAACGCACGTCCCTAGAAACACAGAATTGTCATTTCGTACGAGTCGAAACGTGAGAAAGCTCAGCAATTGGATTTTTTCCATTCCATTTCCTTGTTGTCTTTTTGTTTTGTTGTACTTTGAATGTCTATGAATGGGTGAATGGGTTTTTCAACTTCACTACTGAACGTGAATTCGATGTATTACAGGTGTCTGAAATACCTGCATAAAGTGCAGTAAGAGAGCCCTATCGAATACATGGAAGGAAAAAGGGAAATGTGTAATGCGCTCCCTTGACTATTGTTGCGGTAGGTTACACCGGAAATGGTAAAACGAGCCTATCGCGATTACAGGGGGAAATTACAGAGGCGACAGAGTCTTAAACGGAAGTCGTATAACCGCTTGCTTATGGGTTATAATAGAATGATTTATCGGTTTGTCTGAAATTGTTTTATGAAGAGAGAAGTATGGGTGAGGTGCGAAAAAATGAGGAAGAAACGGATCTAAATAATTCAACGATAATTTTTTTTCTCTTCCATTTTGTTGTTTTTTCAATGCATCGCATCACTCCCCTTCTCCCGGCGAACTTCCAACCTTGAGTGTCATTCTGCTGTTATTTTTTTTGCACTGCCGAAAGAGGCAAAAAAATCATTGCGGCAGAGAAAAAAGTGGACAAGAAGGCAACGAGACTAAATGAGCTAATTTGAAATTAGTCAGGTCTGTTATCTCAGCGCCGCGATCTACTTGTAGACTAACCAGTGCGAGCATGATGCTTGTCTCTCTGCTGGTGTAAAGAAAAATTATGAAATCGTTTATCACGACCAGATCGAATGCTCGTAGAATCTACTTATGCCAACGTGATGAAGACCTTGAAATCACACGAGCGGATCGATTGGTCTCTTGTCGCTTCTTTTGTTCTCCTCCTCTTAATTTACGTATCTCAACTGGGACGCCAAAAAAAAATATCATCATGAATTCGCGTGAAACCGATGAGGACTACTGAGTAATCGTGCGAGAATGAAAGACGGAGAGAAAAAGAGAAAGAGATGGCGATTTGTATTTTCTACGAGACATTTTGACAAGTTCAATCCTGCCTAAGAAATCACAGCGAATCAACGGATAAACACCTTCGACGGATAATGATATGGAAATAAATGACAGAGGGGGAAAAAAAAGTCCCGCTTCATAGTATTTTAGTGCCATAGTCTTACTTGCAAGGAATATTCTCTTTTCTCCAATTTTCTAAGGAAAAGAGGAAGAATTGAGGCGTTATTCTATCCTGTTTAAGAGAATAAATATATAAGATAACCACGTAGGCCACCAGCTAACTTCTCGTACAAGACGTATTCGTCATTGGTCAATACAATCACATACATTCATATTCGACCCAGGAAATTCAAACACGGCCCGTGCAATCGGCCTCGATGTTATTTAATTGTAATGACCATTATTTAAGTGAATTATACGAACAGATAGCCCTCTAGGCAAACTCTTTATTGCTTAATTTAGCCTATTTTTAATAATCATGAGCACACAGGTGAGAAGAAACAATCCTATTATTCTTTACACAACGATGTCAAGACATAAAATTCACCTCCATACCTTCCGCAAATTACCATATTCGCGCGCAAGATCAACGTTATATTATGTATAAAATTGCAAATGTCGAGTCCTTAATCGCTTTAGCACTTAGTACTTGAATTCTCGTTTTTTTCATTCCCCCACTCTCTCTCCCTTCATGCACCGAGTTTTCAATGTTCAATTTAATGTCAATGTATGATTCATCATCCATTACTTCTATATTGTGCTAAAATTCTCAACTCAATGAAGTCGACGCTAATTATAAAAACAAATTATAATGAGAAAAAAGTACCGGCGAGGAAGAAAAAAAACAAATTACTGAAAACGTTAGGTTCTCGGAATAGTCATACACGTTACTGTTTAGTGTGTGAATGGTGTCATGATTCGACTTATTGAAATCAAACACGGATCACAGAGCAACACCACTGGGGCTATGTATTACCGGCTAATCGGTCTCTCCCTCTCTCTCCCAGTCGAGGCCTTGAATCTCTAATGGCTGATTTTTTCAGATGTACACCTCGGCGAACTCAACTGAATCTCTGAATGATAACTTACAGCGATGTGGATACACTCGAAGTGGAGTGTCTCGGCTTTCTATAATTTTCATCTTTATTGTCGTCATTACAATTACTCCCACCTCCATAATCATTAATTTGTCAACAAAATAAATAGTAAAAAAATTATTGAGTGAGAATTGATGTTGTGAAGATGCTTCTGCGATTATTAACCCCCTGTACATCGATACCTCATAGGAATCAAAGAGCTCAAGAGAAATTGAGGGATTTAAGGGAGCAAAAAAAAATCGATGAGCGAAATCGTGCAACGACGCAGCAAAAAGGTATCCAACTTCGTGCGATGTACACTCTCAGGGGATTCTCTCTCGTCTTGTGAGAGGATAGATTTTCTTCGTTCCTCTCTTATCGTTAACTTCTAACCCAACAGTCAGGGGTGGGCGGGTCGGTTACCATTCCCTTTCCCTCACCCTCCCTGCCGCACTCTCTCTCTCTCTCTCTCTCTCTCTCTCTCTCTCTCTCTCTCTCTCGCTCTCTTTCTCTCTTCCCCCATCGGTATTTTCCTTGACCGACTAGCGAATGACTTTCATCCGTAGTTTGATGTTATACCCGCAACTCGCAATACCCCATGGAGGATCGTATACCCAATATATACCCGTGAACCGAACCGAGCGTGACCGAGGTAAAAACGCAAAGGTATTTTTTTATCTTCCCTCAGTTGCCTCTCTTGTTATTTTTTTCATTTTGTCTCACTCACTATTTATTTTTATCAATTTTTTTTATTCATTTCTCAAAACAAGTCCCGCCAGATGTATACTTGGGAAGAGTTACAGTGTAGGTTTGTACTGCCCTCGAGAGAAGAAATCTCCAACAACTTCTACCGACATATGGCGATTTCAAGATTACCATTAACCACACGAGTGGCTCACTCGTGCAATACAAATTTACTGGCCTTAGAATAGCGATTGACTATAAAATTTCCTCCAAGTAGGTCAGAGGCAATAGAAAAAATAGGTATCGAAATGTATTCTTTTAGGATAATTTAACCTGTTTTGTTTTCCCTCCTGGAGAGTCAATTTTTTTTGGTTGTTACCTTTCCGATCTAGTTTACAATAACAATTACCTACCCTCTTAAAATCCATGGACTACAAAAAAAGAACGCAGTTATTTAAAACTCATTTCAATCTTGGCACAATCAATTTATTTATTGATTCTACCATTAACCCACTTCCAATACCCAACGAGGAAAAAGAAAAAATATCACAAAGTCAATAACAGATAGTTAACCACGTTAGTATCAATTAAATACCCATTCAATTTCCCCACAAAATTAGATACTGAATATTCTGCAAACACGTGCGGAATTTAATCGAAATTAATAGGCGGACGGGCAATAATTAACACCCAACGAGGGTGCGCAGACACGAGCATGAGGAAGAAAAGAATAACGAGAGATAAAAAAATGCACAGCAGAAGAATGAAGGAAGGAAAAAATGGAAAATAAATGACGCTCCCCCGGTGCAAGAGAGGAGAGATAAAAAAATGAGAGGGCAATATAAACAGCACGCGTCTTTCGTGCGCTCTCGCACCACCGCCTACACACGCACACACATCCAGAGAATATCACGAAACCCCGTGACTCGATAAACCCAACGTCCTCGGTATTAGTTGTTTGAATATTGCAGTGCGTGCAATTCACATTTGCGACGCGCGCTGAGCGTGATACTATGCAATATACGATATTTAGTGGCAGACAGAGCGATAACTTGTCCCCTACCTCCGCCACCTGCTGCCCAATCCCAATCGCGCCCGAGGGCTTGTAGAGAGTAGCGGCCCCCGAGGTTATATTTTTCCACGCTTACTTTGCATTTTCCTCCACGATCATTAGTCCCCGGACTTTTTCATCATTATTGTGAATATTATCGTAAAATCGTTGCATGTAAGTCATTGAAAAAAAAATTGCAATGAAAATATCGCTCCAGCCTTACCCCCCTTCGGAAAATGGCTCTGCTCTATTTTACGTTATTATCAGGCATCAAATCGTTTCAAGTTTTCAGCGCAACACCCACGCCCCGTCACTCTTCAATCCCCGAGAGGAAGGAAAAAAATCGAAACATAGTTGCGCCAATCAAAAATTCAATAATTATTCAGATGCAATATAACTCGAGCCCTAATAATTTGCTAAAGTGTTATGAGATTATGCAAATTATTTGCAAAAACTGTGAAAAATCGAGACTAGAGACCTCAACCCCGCTCGAATATCATTTTTCAATCGTTTTTTCTTCATTAAACATTGAGCAATGCTAATAAAACGGGATTCTCGTCGGATCAAACTGAGAGACATTATAACGTTATACAACGCACAGATCGAGGGAGTGCGCTGAACAAATGTCGAGACGAGACGCGAGAATTAAAAGTCTCGCAAAAGAGAGACAAAAACGTGAAGTGAAAAAGAAAGAGGGAGAAAGAACTTGTGATTTTCCCACGATCTGGCGGCGTGCGCGCATGGAGTATCTATCAGATGTGATCTAAGTGCCGTAGATTTTTGCATCGATCAAGATAATCTATGGCCCCTTAACGATACTCAACTTAACTCGCTCAAGCCTCGCCTGACTACACACAAACACACCCCTGGTAAGTAACTCTGGGCTATTATTTTTATTTTTCCTCAGCAGTCTTCCTTTTCAACGTCTTCGGCACACTGCAGTCTCCTCCTCGCGCCCCCTCTCCCCCCACTCGTAAAGTTTTCCGACAGCTCCCAACGAGTACCCCGAGGGTTTCAGCCAAGGCCAGTATCAACGTGAAAGACGATGCTGAAATATTGTGTGTAAATTTTTCCCTTCGTCATTTACAAGTATTAATTTATGACGTAAAGAAAAGTTAAAGAATTAGAGCAACTGCTATTATGCGCTGACAAAAGCACAACTTAATATATCAAATTATTGAGTAACTCGTAAGATCAAAAGATTCTGACTCAAAAATGCCAGACATCGATGACTGATAATTTTTTTTCCATTACATACTACCTATAAAACTCGATTTTAATCTCCGCTGGGTGACGGTTTTTCTCTGAATTACAGAAAAATACGATGAATTATTTGAGTGACTGAATAGTGCACAAATGTGTAGAAACAAATGACATTACAATTGATTATTGAATAACCTGGATAATTCTTTATGAATCATCAATTGATTGCATTTTTATTGAATTGTAAGATTCTTTCTGAGTTCCATCCACCCCTCCCAACAATTGTGCGAATAATGCAAAATAATTTTTAATTATTTTCAATTTTCTCATTTACTCTCTCAAGTTGATTATAGACATGGGAAAAGGATAAATAGTGTATCTAGATGCTCGCCCTTCTCCTTCTTAACCTACATAAGTGCACGATCTCACTCGGTACGACGACCGGTGTTGTTGTATCTGAAAGTATAATGCCCCGTTGTTAAAAGCCACCTATTAGCATACGCCGGCGTCTAATAACCAACACAAATCCCTCACGATAGATCGGAATTGCGATGCCCTTGTCCCGCACCCCGTTTTGATAATTGCATAATAGAATCGTCAGTTCAGCATTTTTTTTGTCAAGAATCAGCTGCATCTGGCATTGGCGTTAAAAAAAACAACATCAACTTCACACATGACCGCTGATAAGCTCATTCTAATCAATAATACATTCAAATGAAATCAAAGACTTTCCATGTATAATTCTACGTCTATCCGAGGAAAATGTGAAAATGAAATATTAAAAAGAAAATCATCGAGCAGTTCTAATGGAATCATTACAACCAAATCGAAACTGTAAAACAATGTGCCCCAGCAGGCTATGAAACCAAAAGAGAGACTATCGCGTGGACATGCGTAACGCGTTACCTCCGCACCCTCCGAGGAGAAGGAAAAATTGTGAAGTATAAAAAATCCGCATAAATCTTAAAGGTGACCGCGCACTCAAGCTCGTATAATAAAACTGTCACTCAATATCATGCATTAACTAGGGAGCTCAATCACTCCTCCTTCTCTCCCCCCATTACCAAAACTTTACAGTTGTTGAGCGTCGGCTCCCCTGTCCCTCAGCCAAATAAAAAAAAACAATAATCCTCTAGAAAGTCTGCAATGACTTGCTTATTATTCAGAAGAGAACAATATCGAAATGAAAAAGTAAAAGATCATTCACAAAATTATCGATGTACTGCATGATGAATTACCATGGAAATGAATCTATCCAACGGAAGGTATATAACGGTAGTTGATAGGTTCGAGGAATCGATTCAGCAAGAGGATAAAACCTAATACACGAATAGGAAGGCGCATCCCGCTCGCGCGATTGCCTCCTCCCTCCTCATCCACATACAAAACCCATTCGCTCTATCCAAATGGCTCACTGCCTCGGGATGTCCCGGAATTATCGGTACGAAATGGATAGAGAGAATTAAAAAGACCAGAGGTTTTCTTAGTCGGTGAGTTGTGTGCCTGCACCACGCTCGTCCTCGTTCCACGCGATTAGCTACGTTAAAGCCGTGGCAAACCCGGACGACTCTTTTGCTTCCAATGTTTTTATTTTTATATGCCCTCCCTAATAACCAACTGGATAATAAAAATAAAAACAAATAGGGTGTAAGGATCAATGAGAATGTAGAACGACTAAACAGGAAGTTTTTGGGTGAGTCAAATATTTGAAAGAGGGGAAGGACTGCTTGTTGAGAATAGCTTGTGTATTTCAAGGTGATTGCCATAGGGTTTTTTTACTCGCGTCGAGTTGAAGTCATAGGCGACACGAGTAAAAAAATACTCATGATACTCGCCGTGAAGGATATTTTTTTCCAGTGATCTTCACTTTTCTCCCGTCCGAGTATTGGTATTGATGGTTCCCTCAACTTGTGAAAGTGTCAATTACTACGACGAAATAGTGTTCATACCTAATGCCATAGGCTTTTTTTTACTTGCGTAGTTGACCAGCCCGAGCGGACGGCTACTCCGCGTGAGTAAAAACCCCATTGCAGTCGACCTGAAATGTAATATTTTTATACGACCTCTCGCGATTTCTCGTCTGGAAATTGATATTGCCTACATCGCCAACTCGAAAACTTTAAAATTACAACAAAAAATACTGTTCCTGGGCTGTTGCGATGGGCCTTTCTTACTCGTATGGCTGACCACTTCTACGGTTCGGATGCCAACAGCGGGTAAGTAGAAAAAGCCCATCGCAACAGACTGGAAAAATACTGTTCCATGAGCATTTTCACTTTTACGAGTTTGGTGAAGGCCCAATCTACGGGAGAGGAAAATTCAAGAGCAAAAACATTTGAATCTGCATAAATAGATGCATTTAAAAAATGTTCGCTCGTTAAAGATGACTAGACCGTTTAGTTCTCCAAGAAGATGGCAATTTCACGTACAGTGGTTCGTAGTTTTTAGGTTACTGACTTTAAATTGAATTTCGTTATTAGAAAATTTTATATTTAAGCTTTACGGAAACGGGAAAACCCAATTGTCTCAATATCTTTATACATTGAATTGAAATATGGTTAATCAACGTTAAATTACGATGAATTTCAAAATTTCATTGAAAGTATAAAGCGATAAAAATTTCGAAATGTACTAGAAAATTGAAAAGAAATGCATTAACATTCTGTTAAAATTAAGATTTGGTAATATTCTATCAGCGCCCAGACCTGAATTGCCATTGGACATTATTCCTTCATTTGAGGACGTATGGACTTTTTAATTATAGGTTCGTTGATCCCAAGAGGCTAGTCAGCTGACCAGCGACATCCTGACCGATTGCGATAACTCAAAGTGGGGCAATGCAATCCGATGCAGTAGAATAAAAATTATCCAGCAATGATTATAGTGAACCAGGAGATATCAGAGCGCATTTACATCCGGCCCCTCTTCAGAGTCCGCGAAAGTGAGTATGAATATATATATTTTTTTTTATAACAAAAAATAATAATAAACCATAGTTTCTTAAACTATATACAACAGCAGGAGAGATTAATTGTGAGAAAAATACATGAGTAATGAATACAAGAGAGAGGAAATTGCGTTAGTCCAAAGTTTTATGCACAATTATATTATAAATAGTTGTTCTACGATGAAGGATCCAAGATGAAAAGAAAATTATCGTTTTGCACGAGCGGAAGGAAACACTTTCGACAAAACTGCATGAGGAGCGAATTGCCTTCCATTATATTTTTTCTTTTCTTATTTTTCCACAAATAAAAGAAACAAAAAGATGGACAAACATTAGCAGAGGTGGGGTATAATTTAACGATGCAACGTATGATGAAAATAAAATCTTTGTGGCGACGGATTAAAAACGATCATCTCCGTTCCACGATTATGAAAGTACAAGCTTATACACCAGGGGGATTAGTACTTGAGTGTATAAGAATCATGCTGTAACGCGGTTTGTAACGGCCAACGGTATTACAAAAGTGACAGTGAAATGGCGGCTGAGCGCACACGCGTTTCACTGCAGCCACACATTTTCCCTCGACTTGTAATAGTATTAGTATTCAACTCGGTAATTACGATGGCATGGGGTTATAGATGTGTCTTTTTTTTTACATTTTACAGGGTCACAAAATGGAAATAAATATTTCATATTCCGAGGGCAAATGGTAGAATGCATTAGATGCATTGCATACACGTGCTACAACCACGTGTTGAGCCGGAAATATTTTTATGGATTATATTGAGCTTTCTAAAAGCATTAAATTTGAGAAATAGCATACTTTCGGTATAGCAGCATTGAATTTCTGAACAGGAGAAGAGAAATTAATTCTAAAAATTAAATATACACTTAGGCTGATTTAAATTTGGTTCAGCTTATTTGTATATACTGGCAGACAGTATAAAATGCTTTAGTGGGGTAAAAAAAAAGGGAAACAAGTGCACATAATATTACGGAACCAAAAGATTATTCGTGTCCGATAATTAAAGGCCCAAAGTACAAGTTAAAATAGAATTTTTAAAAAAAAGTAACAGAAAAAACTGAAAAATATTGAACAGTCAAAAAATAATAATAAATTGGCGACCTCGAGCCTGTGCAACACGCTCATGCATTCGATTTTATCCGTGGGGATCTTATCTTCGTGACATTGCCATATCTTGAGAGCACGTATACGAGGGCACTGGTCTTTCTCAATTGCATATCGATACGGCGCAAAGCGTAAAGTGGGGGGAAAAACAACGTACTTTATGAAAAAATAAATAAATAAATGAAATGAAAAAGAATCAATGATTCAACAGTGATAAACAGTTACTTTATTTTTACATAGCTTTCGAAACATTATTATGCATCTACTTAAATTGTAAATAAAAGGAAATGAGATATGGAAAAACTGATAAATACTGGAAACAAATAAACGGGAAAATTAAAAGGCCGTAAAGAAATTGAAGTCATTGATGTCTATTTTTCCCATTTTTCGTTTGATCAATGATTCAATAAAATTTGATTTTTTTACTCCCAATGTCTTGGGCCTGTCTAGTTTTTGAAATTATCTAAAACTTGAGTGATTAATTCAATCGAACATTATTCACGCTCGTGAGCACATCCAGTTTGTTTATCAACGAACGACACACCGACGCACACGATTACGGCATTGTATTTTCTATCGTTGATGAATTATTGCGGCACTACGGTTCACTCGTGCCTACAACAATTATCCCCGAGTTTTCCACGTGTGTTTTGCAACCTCCAAAGTGTACTCAATATTTCACGCTGTGTTTTGCACTCTTGCAAATCCATAATACTCTCGATTTATGGAAATTCAACGTGAATAATTTTTCTTCTCACACTAAAATAAATTTGACTAACAAAGCACGCGAGTAAAAAAACGTGAAATTGAATAATCGGAAGTGCAGGTATAATGTCCTACTGTTCGTACAAAAAAAAAATCAACAGCCCAGTGTCACATTTGGTTAATGATTCGTGAATCCCGTATAACTCACACAACATACAATTGAGGCGTCACACTTTACGAACTTAATTATTCAGTTGTTCAAAATAAAAATAAATTGAATAAATAATAAAGGACAAAAATACGTCCACAATGTGAGAGTAATTTTCATGAGCTCATCGTTATTCTTCGGAGAAAGAAAACAGTAGAAAATAATCCGGAGAGTGAAACGAGGCCAAAAACAAGAAAAAAAAATGAAGAAGGAAACAACAGAAAAATATCTGAGAGCACTAATTTTGCACGGTGAGAAAAAGAAATTGGAACTGAGACGAAAATTAGGGATCTACTACTTGGATGTGGCCGTCGGCGCACGCGGGCGTTACAAATACACGTTCCACTGGTACTAATCTCCCTCAACTACAATGTTCGACTCTCGTGCGACCGAGAAACTTCCACGGTTGTCCGAAAATTGTTTTCTGCATGCTTCCACGCTACCGTATCTCTCTTTCTCTCTTTAGTCCAACTGATTTCTTCTCTCTCTCTCTCTCTCTCCAGACTCTAAACCGAGAGATTGTTCACTGTCACACGTCATCACGTGTGAATTTTTCACATGTGTCACACGTCATTCACGGTTTTCACATTTTTTGTTTTACTTTTGCTCCGGTATTTTTTGCTCTTTTTCCTGCTTCGAACGTTTCAACGACCCCGGATAATTGCCGGTCTATCACACCCGCTCGGACGACATATTATACGTCCCGTGAGGTCTCTGAACTCGCTCAAGGGTACTAATTATCCGGGATTTCAGGCATTTCAAAAGTGAGCTATTCATAAAAAGGGATCCGGAAAACAGATATTCGTGATAATACGAATATAACATTACACGTTTGGTTTTCTTTCTTCACTCGACCTTGAAACTGAATTATTCATTAATCATTGAGTTTCATAAAATGTTGTAAATCAGTGAATTTTTTTTCCGCGGAAGCGATGGATGTGGGACAGAGTGAATGGAAATAAATCAATACCTCATGCGATGTATTTCATCAGATTATTATGCTGTCTTTTCGTTAATTCTGGTGAAATATGCGGTTCGATCGATTTCTATGAAGACGAAGGTGGAGTTAAAAAAAGGAGGAACAAGTCAATTCGATTCGGGGCTCGGTTTCTCTAGTCTAGAGCGATAAAAAACAATACGTGACCCGAGACTGTATACCTGAGAGTCATTGGTAAAACTCTAGAATTAGAGGCACAGCCATTAAAATCCAGAAGGGATAATTGGCCCTGAGGTTTCTCAAGTCGGTATCTTCTTTGCACTCGCGACTGGCAAATCAACCAGAAAAATAAATCACCATGCAGACAATAATTATAACTATTTCCAGTGAAAAAGAAGGAATTATTTGAATAATAACGTAGATGCTGAGAATTTTAGGTGGAAATTGTCAGAAAAGGAGTGAATTGCTCAATGGTGAGGGGGAGATCGAAATAAATAACTGGGACAGAGCATTTGAATTAGGTCGCCTGCTAGTGAAGCGAATTCTGCAGTTGATAATTTTATCACCAAAATGATCCAAGGAAATCCTCCTGTACGATATTCTTCTAAAGTGACAGCAAACCATTTTTTTCACCGGAGATAAAACAAACGTACGTTAGGGCGTATTGCAAAAAAATCAAGTAGGCAGAATGAGGAGAAGAAAGAGCAAAGGAATAAGAAGAGACACTCACTGGTGTCGTCGCTATTCAGAGGAGGCGATAAGCATCGAACTTGCCAGGGGGCTTCAGGGCTAACTGCCTGTCAACGAATGTTGCAGAGTGTTTATTTTCTTTTCGCATTCCCCCCGTGCAATTTTTTTGTCATTCGCTTCACCTTCTTGATTATGGAGAAACTGGCTGTGAGGATGTGAAAATTCATAATAGAATGGAATAATAATAAAAGAATATCATTCCAGTATCTGAGAATAATCTGACGTAATTTTATATTCATTTGCTCGTGGGATTTTATTTCTACCTTTCAATGCACTTCGCGAGGTGATTGCTCGAGATTTTTTTTCATTTGATCTTCGTTCATTGAGAGGTTAGATCTGCACTCTACTTGCGACTATGTACTTCGATTTATATATGTATATATATAAATTTTTTCGTTTTTCTGTCTCACTGACTAATTTTGAATAATGTTATTTACCACCGGAAACAGGAATTATATCTCCATTCATTCATCAACTAGATTTTCGTGGAAACTTGGCACAACTCTTTCGCATGTTCATTATAAAATCAGCGAAGACTCTCGGACGCACGAAAACTCGGCACTTTGCCCGCTCGAACACCCGGTGTTTTACACGAGGAAGCGAAAGACGAGAATTGTGATGGAATAAAATGTGTTTGATGTGAGCATTTAATTGCGAATAAGTAAAAATCATAAAATTACCTGAGTTGCATCTGAGTAAGGGGTTGATGAATTTTTATCCACGAGGAGAGATCCAAACAGGGGCATCCCGGAGTTTGTGGGACTGTCCTGCTGTTGTGGCACCATTTTTGGGCCTTAGTCACTTCACTAACGTCGATCAAATCACCAGATATAATTATTCACACTTCAATTATTAGATTCCCACCCAGGGAAATCCTCACTGTTTGTTTATACTTTTTTTAAAAACTAGAGTTCACCAGTTCAGTACAACGAATGAAATATCAATGTTTGTAAAAATGAGCTGCTCTTCTCAATTTTGCGTGGGGAGCTCGCCTGCGGCCCCAGTGTAATGTTGCCTCTCAATAACACAATATCAATGTTTTGAGAGCTCCTTGCCGGCTCGAAGCTCACGCGCGACTGACGAAAAGACACTCGTTTGCTATCGCGTGTGTCGTGGCCGCGGGGGATTTTTTCTACTTCACCCCGCTGATCATTCCCTCTTTTTGTGTAAAAATTGACTCTCCTCGTTTTGAAACGACAATGTCGGGAGTCGTTGTAAACCCAGTCACTGTATCTCCAAATCAACTAAAGAATTGATTGGAAACTCGCTCTCCTCTCCGAGACAAAAAAATTTCAAAACAACGACAATGACGGACTCTCGGCACTCTTCGTTCACGTCTCAACGAGTCATTCTCACACGGAGTGAAGGAAATTTATCTTCAAAACGAAAACAAGTTCTGCCACGTACGCTAGACAAAACTTTGTTAAAAAAAAGCAAAATACTTCTTTAAATCAGCGTACGAAGAGTAAAACAATTCACACAGCACGTTTAATTTAATATGGTTAAGACGAATGAAAAAATTTTGATTATGGGAATCAATGAAATTCTCTCACGCTCGATATTCGTTCACGGGGTGACATTTTACGAAAAAAAACCCGCTTGCGTGCGACTAACAATGCTCGCTGAACGAGCGCTCATGTGCTACTGACTCGCGTACCAAAGTGACTGCCGTCTATACACTGGTGGTGCTCTGAGCTGTATCAGCTGTGCGGCCTCATCCCCACCACTATTTGGCCCCACGCGCGCTCCGCAAGCACTGTCGCGCACGACCAATGGCAGCCAACGATAAAACCTATACATATCGCTTGTCTCTTTTCATCCTTGAAAAAGCTCGTGATCTCCCTCGTACGCACGTACGAGAAGAAATGAACGAGAAGAATAAAAATGAAAAAGAGGAGTAAAAATGAGCCGATGAAAATTCAAGCGTAGTCTCAGGGTTTTCGTCTCAAGTCTGCCAATGTTTCATGTACACATTCGGGGGTGGCCCGGTACTGAGACCTTGGGCGAACGTTGACGTTCTCAACGCCCCCGATTGCAAACGTGTATATTCCTACGACATATTTCCACGTGTCTTTCTCAATTATTTTTACTGTTTTTTTAAATAGTTTCTCTGTGCAGTGGAGGGGCAAGGTGTGAATGACATTAGTTAATAGTCAGCCTGTGGAAAATGCCTGATGAAAATTATTCGCCCGATGATGATCAATCAGTTGAGCCAGTGGATACACATAAAAAATCTGCAGTCGCATTCTGGGATCCGCAATTTTTTCTCCAACGATCTCGAATGATTCAGTTTCTCCTGTTAGTTAAAATGTTCAGCGTAAATCTTCAAAATAGCATTGTAAAAAAAACGAATCTCCGATTTTTTTCCTCCAGCTGCACTTCACTTCATTTTTTCGCTCACTTTTTTTGTACATTTTTTTTTAATTTCACAAGTGTCAGATAATAAAAGTCAGCGAACCCCGTCGTAAAAGAGCGGCTGTGTGCACGCGAGGTGAACTTTATTGCAAACCCGCCACGATAGATGTCGTTCTCACCATCACCAAATTACGATAAATGAGAAAGCCCTTTTTATTGTTTTTTTTTATTATTATTTCATTGCCGATTTGGGCCCGTTCAATTCTTTTTCTCTATTTCTTCTCTCTGTCATTCCTCTATCACTCATAACAGTATTAAATCGTCTGGTCAGTCTGCCGAACTTTTAACATCAAACTAAGGAGAGGGGGTAAGGCGATCCTACGCAGAATGGAGGTGGTGGGGGTAGCATTTAATGATAAAAGATATGTGGACTTCAGTAGAGTTTTCAATCGAGGTTTGACATGTATTTACAAAAGATGTGTTTGCCCGTTTGAATACCTTGAACACGTGAGGGGAAGGGGTTATTCCTGTCAAAGTATAATCCTTTTTTTTTCGTTTTCCCTTTTCCCGAGCACGCAAGAAAATGAAAAAGGAAATAAATGAAAACGCAAGAAGTCGAGCCATATTGCAACGGTTCTTTAGACTCGTTGTGTTCTCGAGTTTGGGACCCCTGACAATTGTAAATGCGTACAATGGTTAATCGAGCTATACACACGCTAAATAGAATAAGAGGAAAATGCCGTCTGCGCACAGAGACGCTCGATGGGAGCGGTTTGCCGGATGTCAAATGCAACCTAAGAATACTAAATACCTTGTGCTGATGTGTTTACTTGAAAATATACTCAAACCGCCATCATTGGATTTAACCTTCGCGTGAATTCTACATACTACGAACACTCGTCCAATGCTACAACGTTTCTCCCAAGGTAAAATTTATAGTAAAAAGTATTTATTTTCATTTTTAACACGTGAAACTGTTTCATATGAAGCCGGTAATGGCACATTGTGATCTCAAAGAGTTATTAATCTTGACTTGGGTTTTTAAATTTAATTTAATTAATCCTTTTTCATTATTTAACTTGTGTCCACGTTATTATTTTAATTCAGGATAGTGATCATATTCAATTTGTGAATGACAAGAATTCGAGGGCAAACAACTTTTGGGTATTAGGGGAAAAATATCGTCGATCAGAAACGTTACAATTTGGACATGTGACTGATGTTTAGTTTTTTTTTTCGGTATTTTTTTGGGTATAACGGTTGTGGATTTTGGTGAGTGCAAAATTTTTCTTTCGCGAATTCTCAGCGACGTTTCAAAGTAGAGAATGTTTTCTGTGAAATCTGGATAAAGAAAACTTGAAGATTCACAATCGACGAGTCACTGGATTTTAATGACGAAATAATCCTGTGAGACACGAAAGAATTTCAATAAATTACAGTCAGGTTATTGGAACTTCAATAACGAAAATGGGATGTTATTCAATAACTTCACCGAAAATTTCAACTTTTTGTTTCCTTTTCAGAATGAGATTATAGAAAGTTAGAGACACAACTTTATTCAATTTTAACTGTCATTGTATTGCATTGGAAACCCAATCTTCATTATCACCGTACAACAGTTTAATCTCAACAATCATATTGCATTTTTCTAAATAAAAACTGTTATAGCAAAACGAGATGGAAGATATGCCAAATGTGTAGTTGAAAAAGATCTGATTAATCTTAATGAAAGACAGATTTTCGCCAACATGAATCGATAATGATTAAACGATAAGCGAAAGACTAGCAATGGAGCAATTTTATCTTCTATTTAGCGAGTTATAGCGGCTGAATTTCTGTAATCGGTCTGTGGCCTGCAAAAAATATTATGTTTGAATCACAGGACGTCTGATCAGTATCTGGGTACATGGTCAAAATAAAGAAACGTTATATTAATATAATAACGGCTCAATTTTAAATAAACTATTAATTTCTACCAGGGATCGAATTTCGTCTCAATTTGTTTTTGCCTCATTATCATTATTAGCCTCGTTTCTACATCAAGCTATGAAATTTCTAGTGTTCCACGTACTGACCTTACAGAATATTATTGGATAGGATTGGGATGAGGTAGGACGGGTTCCGAAATTACTCTCAATCTGAAATTTCCATAATATTATTCGCGACCATGTTGCATTACATCGTCAAAGTTTAGTCCAAATTATGTAAGCACAGTCTTAAAAATTGTTAAATCAAAATAATCGAAGCGGTTTGAGAGCAATTTATTACTGATAATATCCCCCAATAAAATTCCTATCATCGGAAAATTCAAGATAGATTTTCAATTAGTACAAATATAAATATAAAAATATTCCCACAATTTCACAATTTATTCATCTATATATTCCACGATAAAAATTCACCGTCTGATAAGGGCAAATTTCAAATTGATCATCCGATGTTTTGATAAGATCTCAAGATAAAAGAGAAATAATACCGATCAAGACTAGCATTTATTGGAGATCATTAATCAGAGACTGCAGCAATAATCCCTGATACGGATTCCATCAAACTGGGAAGTAAAAAAAAACATTGAATGAAGGAAATAAAAAATCTGTAATGGCATCGTCAAACGATGCAATGATTCTCAACATCTTCAATCTAACAGATTCAGATTCAACCAACAATTAAATCCAATTCACAAATAAATTAACCCCGAGATACAATACGAATCGATTAGTCAGCAGAACGTCACGTAGCTCAGTATTCTCTCTTCTCTAGTATTACAGTATGATACTCGCTACAGCATTGCCACCTCTACGTCACATTCAAGTGAGAATTAATACATCTCATGTATAATTACATGTCTCAGTGTATAATTGAAGAGTTATTGGAATTCAGTGTTGCGTGCTCGTTGCCACGAAGACGAGTACTATACAGAGGTCACGCATAGTCAGATACACTCTGACGGCATGAAACACGTCGAGGTATCCCGAGCCCTCAACGTTAATGTAATTGTCATATTTTTATTATCAATTAGTTCCTACGATTCTCCACTTAATGCAATGAGAGTCGTATTTTTTTCCCTTGCTGCGTTGCCAAAACACCATCGCAACAGCCCAGGAACGATATTTTTTCCGTATTGATTTTCACTTTTTCGAGTTCGGGTGTGGGTTCGTACCAATTCCCGGACGAGGAAAAGTGAAGAGCAATACGGAAAAATATTTTTTGTAATGATTTTCAAATCTTCGAGTTTGTACAGCAAGCAATGGCAATTTCTCGAGAAATCGAGAGCAATGCAGAGAGCGAATTTTCCTTTGAGAAAATGTAACTCAATTATGATATCAATATTAACCGAAACCAGACAACTTTAAATTCAAATATTCTTGAATGTCGAATTACTGAAAATTGAGGATCATTTTGTCGTCGATTAAATACCATTTAACACTATTTTATTTAATACTATTTTATCGTCGAGGCGAGATAGTATATCGTATTGCTAGTGCGCAAACTACCTATTATATTGAAATTTGGTATTTAAAAAAAACGATATTACATCAAGACTGTCAAATGCAACATTTGGGGACATATCCGGTATATGCCCAAATATGAAATACACTTCTCTCTACAATTGCAGATTTCTATAGTTACGTAGGGCCGTGTACAGCCGCAAAAATTGTTTTGTTCCGTTCCCTTTTGTTCCTTTGCTCCGTTAACATGTAGCCAATACTGAAAGGTGAATTGCTCTGAAAGATTCATTTGACCCCCAATTCATTATTAAAACTCTAATCTTTGTCATGAAAATTCATTTGCGGAAGTAATACAACGGGGAGAAAATAGTCACCCTAGAGACATCGATTTTCTACCGAATCGTAATTGCCGGCTCCAGTTGCTGTCCATGTGTATATGCACAGCGAATCAGTATGATTAATCGTCCACACGCGATCCAATTCGAGTAAAGTGCATGCTGCTAATGAGAGGCCCAGCATTGTCATACTGTCAAAGCGATTACAACCATTCTATGTAGATCTCTCCACTCACGCGTTCTTCCCTCTTCTCTCGTACCCGCCAACCCCCTCCCCCCTTGACCCTTTTTGTTTTTTAGAGAATACACTGGTGCTCGCTATCAAATGTCCCCAGGTGCCTTACTTACCACCCCCTAGTAATTCCAATAATAATGCATTCTGTATAATATGAGTATAGCCCTTTAGTTTGTGATTCTATTCTATTTCTCAATTTTCCGTGTACCTCTCGTTACACTCTCTTATCCACAATTGTAATCGCTGTATGCACAATTTTTAATGGAATTGACATTGAGAACTGAGAGGACGCAAATTGGTGAGGAGGAATTGTTTCAGATTGTTATTTTCTTTAATTTTTTTTTATGTAATGACGATTGTTATGGTCTCATTACGTATCGTTTGAATGTAATGGGTGGTAATTGGGAAAACGGTTAAGATCCTGGTCTTCGGGGAAGTCAATTATGATGGCAATGCTGCAGAATTCAAAATGTCAAAGGATTTTTTTAAGTGAACATTTTTAGTACTAATTAATGTTTCGGTTGGTAATTGTGTTGCATTTTACTTGTTGACGGGGGACGGGGAGGGGGGGAGGATAATACCTCGTGGCACAGTATAAAGGAACACGTTAAATTTATTATATTAATATCTGAGTATTAGCATTAATTTCTCTCCATAAAATCGACCGATAAATTTAATCGAATGACTAAAAATATTATATTTTTTCACCAATGCTACATAAATATTTACTACTCTATAAAAACTGGTAAGAACGTCAAAGGAAAATTCTGAACTCTGAGACATAAAATCGAAAATGTAATTTTTTACGCGAAACATGTTCTTCCTCGACGGTCAATAAATGCTGAAAAAAGAAAAAATTAAAAAATACCGCGTGCCATCTGTGTTACCTGGAAAGCATTGTTAATAAACACGTCTTTGAATTTGGTGAAACGTTCGTAGAATTTACACTGGTTCACCGGAAAAAAGGATAGAAAGGGACCCATTCACGGGCTCAAGTTTTTTTCCCTCAACAGACGGCCGAAACGGCGACAGTCCCTTTAAACTTTAAATGTTCTCAAGACGTGTATGGCGGCACACACGCTCGGCCTTTAAACGCACTCCTGAAACATCACATTGGTCTTACGACCTAGTACGTCTGTGTGGGTTTACAGATTCATGTTCGGTGGGTACCTCAGGGGTTCTCGAACCGGATGGAGGGGTGTCTGTGTCCTGAAAGATCTGCAGGAAATGAAAATGCCAGAAAGGAGACCAAAATCTCAAATACAGGCCTTTAACAACACTGCAGAAGCTAGAGACATCAGGGGATAGAGCAACTGCAAATGGTGGAGGAATTTAATTTTTTGGAAATAAATGACATTTAACAAATTGATTACCATTTTACTAAGTGATCGTTGATAATTGCGAATCAAGTCCTCGTCAATTACCACGAAAAAATCAATCAATGTCAATTGACAAACAATGGCTTAATTTAAATGAACACTTTTTTTTTATTCAACATTATTGTAACACTTTTCAAGGCCCACAGAAAATTCGGTAACTCCGAAACTAGATATAAGTAAAACACACAGGCGTAGAAATCTATTCAACAGAAATTATGCCACTGTTACTTTATTTGTTACTACTTTTTTCCTCCGAATAAAATTGGTAATAAGTTTCCGAATGGATTCAATTTCAATTTCTTGATAAATCATACCATGAGATAAATCATCGACAACATCACCAGAAACGAGGGTTCAGAAAAAGAGCGTTGCAAAGTAATCATTGCATACCGAGCTGCACTCCATAGAGTGAGACAAAACTTTACACATGAGTATGGGCCATTAATTCACATTAGCAGCTTAAATTTGAGAGCTTTAGTTTTTTGTCACTGATCTATTCTTACTATACTATACATCTATACTGTATAGTATAGGAATTTTGATTTTTTACAGAATTTCCTATATACATGTACGATGGAGAAATAAACGATGGAGAATCACAAAAATCCAATGAATAATTTTGTTTGGAAAGCTTGCTGATAAGAGGAAATACAAAATTACCGCCTACATTTCTAACTTTAAACCGAGGTTTCGCAGTCCAGTCACTGAAGGTGATCATTTGACGCTTACGGGAAAAGCCCATTTTTAGCTCTTCCGAAGGCCTATACCTATGTATTTTGGGGTCAGGAATCCAATACCGTTGGCCCCGAGTCCAGGTCGATGAGTTGTTGAATTATTATGAAAAAACTAAATGAACGGAAAAAAAATCGCGACTTAGCGGTTTAGCGACTTTTAGCGCCGTTTTTGGAGTTTTTTGGCACAAAAGTGTCGATATCTCGAAAACTATCAGGCGTATCTGCGAAATTAGAACAGATTTGGAAAGCTGAGGAAATTTCCGATTGATATGGCCTCTCAAAGCTTATTTTTAGTAATTTTTTTTCCCACTTTTTCATTTCAGAAACTTGCCAATAACTCATATCGATGGAAAATGAGCCTGACTCTGACACAAAATCCGAATCCGATTGAAATGAAATTTTAAATTTTAATCTTTAATGAAATTGATCATTTGTATTTATCTCTAAACTAAATTGTAGATTTTTGAACTTTTCTATTCTATAAAATAAAAAAATAAATCCGAATGGACATCCGAGAAATGTGCATACTTGCATATCCAATTCTAGTATATTAAAATTATTATGTGACAAAATTTCATATTTTCAGCTTAAATTTTAATCCTCTTTTTGTTGCAGTTCATAAAAAATTTCCGAATAAACGAAGCAGTTTAACATCATTTCCAAGTAAAATTAACGCATCGAAAAAAGCCCGTTCATAAAGCTGCCCGTCGGAAGCTAAAAAATTAAATTAAAAAAAAATAAATTAAACATATAAACATGTTAGTTTTCGCTCAATATCAGAAACTGATAACACCGAGCGATTAAATAAACATAAATGCTCCTTGGTAAAAATTCATTGCAATCTGTTTGTTCTTTACTGTTATCACTCAATACCATTCTATTTTATTGCGCCGTCTCTTGTATATCTGATTTATATAATATAACAATAGAAGGTCATGTCAAATATCAAGTCAAATGATTTTATAAAATAATTGAATAGCTGAAGCACCTCAGAGCTTCGTCATAATTAAATTTGAAGTTTGACTACGAAATGGAATTGGAGATCAAAGCGTATATGACTTATTGAATTTATTCATCAAATGCAATGAAAAAATCCTTCAAGAAAATCCATTCCGAAATCAATCTCGAATTGTTGTCAAATAATTTAATTTTTTGCCCAGAACGAGTGCATCGAAATTTGTGGCCAATCTCTCGCATTATTTGTATTACTCTCATGGGCTTATTTTCACTCAAAAAAATTAATAAAAATTCGATAGAAATAGATTTTTGTTGAGCACACCCAAAATTTTGCCTCGCAACTGCACGTGAAAATTCATACGACAAATAGGTAACGCCGACTGAACGAAATATTTATCGAAACAAAAAGAACAAATTACCCAAAATCAAATGAATGCTCACTTGGCTTGAATAAAGCATTTTTCCGGATGTGATCCACTCTGGTCACGTGTCCCTGCAGTCCACCGGGAAATATGGTGAAAAAAAAAATAGTTACCGAACTGTCCAATGTACACTTGGGAGAGAAGGGTGCTCTAGCCCCCCTTGTGCTGTCATCTCGTTACTCGCTGACACTACGACTTTCCCATCAACTGTCATACTCGTTATGTCGGTGAATCATGGACCTCCCCTCTTTCAACTCATGCATTCTATCAGAATTATTTCACACAATCAAATCGTTGAAACTGAAGTGATTTTTGTTGGGTCATTGGTATTAATTTTAATGGCTTTAGTGAGAACTCAAAGATCTTCTGGGAGATTATTTCTATCGAAAAATACACTCTCGAATGAAAAATCAATGCTTGCTGGTTGGGATTTTGATGAGACTGTCTGTTGTGGACGGTATCATCACGGAGATAGAGATTTCACTCTTGATAAATAAACAAAAACTATAATGAAATTCATTTATAATACAATCTGTCTCCGATGAAATAATCAATTTTTTTTTTAATATTACGGCCCTCTTTCTGCCCTCCATACGGAAGCTAATCGGCCCTATCCTCACCCTATGCATGCGGCTGTGGGTCCTACACTGTAC
>JAPYZM010000125.1:0-48472 GCA_030522845.1 Psyttalia concolor
AATCGTTGACCGTCATCCGACAGGTCGCGAATTATTCTCGCCTGTCTGATCTTAACTCAACTGTCAATTGAGAACTCCCTAACTCTGGAGTCTCAAATCTGCAAACATAACCTCATCGTACTAATGACGTATTGAAAGTAGAGAAGTCTCTTCACGAGTTCCGGGTAGATGATTTTTTTTCTCACCAGTTTAGCATAAAATCGTGATAACCGAGTGTATGTGTATCTGTAATATTGTTGTCAATGTTTGGGATATCAACTACAAGTTATTAATGCCAAAGTAAACAAATTGACAGGTTGATTCACTAGAACGAGTGGTGTTTCGACAGGTCGCGAATTATTCTCGCCTGTCTGATCTTAACTCAACTGTCAATTGAGAACTCCCTAACTCTGGAGTCTCAAATCCGCAAACATAACCTCATCGTACTAATGACAAAAAACAAATTCTGTTAGTACTGATATAAAAACAGAACACAGCAAAAAAGCATAACTTCTCATAACATGGCTGTAGGCTAAAAGCATGGAAAAAGTCCTTGTAATCATCAATTCCCAATTAGTAAAACGACATCCGTCGGTTATGAGATGATGAAGGAGTCGCATTCTACCGATGATGAATGTTAAAAACAATAGTTGATATGAAATTTGAAAACGAGAAAACTATAACAGCCATGCCATGGAAGCTTGCCTTGTTTCGTGCTCTCGTCAGTGGGAATGGTTCTCTTGAGCCACCAGTGAGCATAGAGGCCGGAGGTATAGACAGGTGCACTGGGAGCATCGCCAACGGCCCCGACAATTGGACGACGATGGATCCTCCCGAGTTCCGTTGATTTTTTCATGGGTTGAAGTGAGCCTGGAGCAGTGAAACGATGCTCACCAATTCTCCCAGCAGTCGTTCCATTTTCTGCTGAATGTTTGCCATGACCACTTGCATCCGCGTCCGACACATCTCCACTGACATTGTGATCAGTTTGGAGACGTTGGTGACTACCTGTGACTTCGTTGGTACTGGGAAATGTCTTCTCATCAGACTTCTGATCAATATCTTCGTCGGTTGACGCGTAAATTGAAAATCGTTTGGTAGGATTTTCAACCAACTGATGACTCTCCCTGGGAGTTGATCCAAAGGGCGACGTACAGATGCACTGATTCTCAAATTTATGCTCATCATTATCGCTCTCACTGTGTGCCAATCGTGTAGGCTCAGTGCATTTATTTTCTCCAGTCAAATAATATCGGTAATTTAATTCAGAAGAGGTTATGTGACAACTGTCAACCATACCCGAGTCCGAGGAATGAACGCTGGTGACGGGTAGCAAAAGGATTTCCGAGGAATTATTCAGAATCCTCGGATTTTCACTAATAGTAGTCAAGTGCTGGGGAAAGGGTCCTATATGAATGAAATCCGAGCTCGAGGTTGAGCAATTGGAGAGGCTCTTGGGCTGGAAAGACTCCCAATTCCTGAGTAACGAGTGAGACTCATCGTCACTCTCTCCATCAGCTGTTTGATTGGACGAAGGACAAGCCGAGGTGGCCAAAACGACATTTCGCAAACGCAATTGGTGGAGATTAGTGTCCTGAGCGATGGAGGACAATTCGCCCGGTAAACTTTGACAGCTGTGAAAGATCCCGGACTTTGAGGTACTTGAGCCGACGTTGTCAAGAGATGAGAGTGTTCTTGTCAGTGGCAAGGGTGTGGAATGTCCATTGACATCGTTACTCTCATATCTGACGTCCAGCATCAATGAGGACTTTAATCTCTGGGTGGCGACAGGCACCTCAAGTCTGCTACTGTCCTCATCCTCAGAGTCATCACTGTGTCTTGGATATATGAGATATGTAACTGTACACTTTCTCATTTTTACATCAGTCAAATCTGGCTTGTAGACGTATTGAAAGTAGAGAAGTCTCTTCACGAGTTCGGGGTAGATGATTTTTTTTCTCACCAGTTTAGCATAAAATCGTGATAACCGAGTGTATGGGTGGGATCTGTAACTCACATGTGACATGTTGGGGGTGCGGAGGGAGCCCGCAGACGACTGGTCCTGGCTCAAGAGATCGATCCACTGCTGGCGCTCCTCTCGGCTGTTGCAGAGGACTGTTATGCTCTCGATGAAGGGGCCTGAGATCTCGAAGGCGATCTTTGAATCCTCCGAATCCTCCATCAAAGTGATATCGATACCCGTTAAAGGCAGCTTCCCCTGTAAATCTCATTTTTAATAAATCGGTTAGCACAGAATTCGAGGAGATTGATTGGATTGTTGAGGGAGACGCGGACCTCATAAATGAAAGAACTCATACGACAGCTCGTGCTGAGCACCAAAAGCGTCATCGGGAAGAGGACGAAGTATCTGTCGTGGCGATCAGCCCCCACTGCTATTGTCACAGGTCCCACGTGCAGAATATCACCGAGTGCATTGAGCTCCTCTCCTTCCCAACCTCTTATACCACTGGTGAGGATTTGGAGGGCTAATTCTCGTTGCTTGCGAGTGTAGTTGCACTGTTCCTGTGGGAATAATCGCGAATGTCATGGGGACAGTGGTTGAATTCAAGGACAATGAGAAGCGAGACATATTAACGCTACAATAATTATCTGAACAATTATGTTAATTATTTTTGACATTTGGAGGTTAGGTTCACAAATGAATCAATCAATACAACTCACTGCAATTTCTCTGTACACAGAGACACTCCTCTGGGTGTCGCCCCGGTCGAAATGATTTTTCTCCGTGTGCCTCTCCAGCTCCTGAAGGATTGCAGCATATTTCTCTAGTCTCCTGAATGGCTTGCTAAGCCCAGTGGTTAATACAAGAATCCCCGGGGTAACTGCACCACTTCGCTCCATGAAATCATTCAACTCGTCCCTGTACCTGTCCATAATGCAAACAGCGTATGGGTGGCCGTTGCAATACTGCAGATGAACTGACTGTAGTTTTGGTGCTAATGTGAGAAACAAATTCCCCACCCTGGCGTCAGGTCCTTGGGCAACTGTTGCTTCCAAATTTGCCAGCAAACACTGGTGCATCTCCATGATATCATCCATGTTGCCAATCAGCTGTTTGTATTCTTCTTTTGTCAGTCTGGGTGATTAGAATTGCAAACAATGTTTATGGCAATGATTATTGTCGAGAAACAGTGGAATTATAACTTACATATTAGTTAACTCCAGTGGTTGGAGGAAATTATTGACCAGTCCCTGAATTTCTGCAACATTGGCTCGCTCAGAGTCCACGAAGTCTTTCAGTACAATCTCCCTATTCACTCGTGAATGAGTGACTGGGAGCTCTTGGCTCGATTTCTCGGGCGACGACTTCACGGGGGAATGTGCAGCATCTGCGTGGATTTTATAATTAGTGGCAGCGAGTCAACAGTAGATTGTTCAACATCAAAGTGTCTGTCTTCATGAAACAATCCACAATTGAATTGCTAATTAATTTCACTCAAGCACTGCTAATTGTTTGGTTTCCTCAGAAAATATCATTTTGCGAACACAAAGTGTACGTATTGAATTACCAGGGGTGCGACACTCCTTGACATAGTTGGAAGGAAACCAAGCAGTCTTGTCATTCAAGGTCCCTTCCCACCATCCTCCATCATCGGTCTGCGTTATTGTTATGACATCGCCCTTTTTGAAGCACAACTATATCGGCAAGCATCGATAGCCATATCAGAAGATAAAATAATTCACTTGGTACATTAAAGAAATAGTTTACCTCGTCGTTGTTACTCCCCTTGAATGAGAATAGGGCTGTCACTAATTTTGGAGCATCTGGCTTTGACATTGTACTACTGGGGAGAGTTGGAAAAAAAAGTTATTCGAGAAATCATCAAGTGTAACTTATAAATAACATCTCCTTCCATCTGAAAAAAAAGCTCCAGAAGACGTCGACGAAGTGACAATGGAATTACCTGGTTGAGATACGACTACCCCTGGAATTATTGATTTATCTTGGATTCCCCAAGAAATTAATTGCTTCACATTTTATGAGCAATATTAATACACTGTCGTAGCAATTTTTTTTCAACGCTTCACGTACAGATGTGAATCACTATGGGTACTATATCTCTGTATCAGTGAAATACCCGAGGAAGCCGAACGAATAGGCCACGGAAAATAGGGAGAAGTAGATAGAACGTCGGGTGAGAAAATAAATGGCCAATAGTGTCGCACAAATGGCGGCCATTTCTCAATCCTACAGACAAAACAATTTCGTGAGCATTTTTAATGAGCTAATGAGATAAAAATATGAGTTATGCAATTGTGCGAGGATAATTCATACTCTCTATCGCCCCAGATATTTATTTATTAATTTTTATCACCCTCACAAGGCCGCCATCTTGTGTCATATAACGCGACCAACAGATGGCGGTCATTTTCATCTCTACCTTATCCACAGGTACTGACCTTGAGTATTTTCTCCATAGAGCGTTTCCCCTAGAATCTCTCTCTGTCTCCATGCTCTTCACATGGCGACATAACCAATAATAATAATAGTAGTTGAACCATATAATTATCATCGTGAGGACAAGTGGCTCGAATGAATCTGCAAATAATTTCAACATTAATTGTCGAATAACGTACTTTATATAGAGCTGAAGATGTCCAGCTTCGCGAAGAATCAGCTGTTGAAGTATGGATGGACAGAAGGTAAGATATTCCCAGCAATTCATGAACTATTGAGTTTTTTTTATGTTTGGAGGTTATGTTTACCATGTCTTGAGGCAGTTTCTTGACCGTTTTTTTGTCAATTTATTCGCCTGTGTTGCAAATCCAATTTTATTCCTTTCATCTCCGACGTTTTTTCTTTGGAGCTGAGGACTTCTCGTAGATGAGGCCCAGGAGCGAGCCTGGGTTAGCTCGGTTAGGTAGATACATCAGAATCAGGGTCAGTGAAATGAATGTACTCTCAAGGGATTGGTGGCCAGTGGCTCAATGTTTGGACTCAATTATTCCCCCCAAAATGGCGTCGCTGATGAAAGGAAATATGCTGAATGATTTGGTTCCAGGTAAAGGTCTTGGCAAAAAGGAGAATGGCATAGTAGACGCCCTCAAACCGAAACTGAAGTTCGACACAACTGGAGTTGGTTATGACGGAGCGGAGTACAACTGGTGGGAGCACGTGTACAACGAGGCCTCAGGCAATGTAGACGTTAAATCCGATTCGACAAGAGTGAATCTGACAGTGAAGCAGAAAGATGCAGTTAAAATAACCACGAGCAAATCGGATCTGGTCTCACGGACAACGAAGAAGGATAAGAATCTTCATTTGGGAAATTTCGTTAAAACATCAATCCTCCAGGATGGGAAGAGCATCGAGGACGAAGAGTGCTTGAAGAATCAGCTCCCGATGACCGAGAAGAGTGACATTCTGTCATTGTTAACAGATGATGAACTATTCAAAGCATGCGGCGGACGAACTGCCCACAAGGGTGCCCGACACGGGCTGAAGTTGTCTGGAAAACTAGCGAGGATTGAGCGACAAGAGCAAGAGCTTCTGGCAAAGCAGGATCAGCCATCGACGTCTTCCAGTTGGATAACAGTTGAAGTGAAACGCAAGAAAAAGAGAAAACACGAGAAAATGGATTGTGAAGTGTTAGCTCAAGACAGTGGGGAGACTCTGACTATCAGGCTTGAACATGACGAGTCCCCGAAGGATTTTATCAGCGAGGATTTATTCAATTCCCCAAAACTCAAATCCAAGAAGTCCAAACTGAAAGAAAAAAGAAAACTCGAGGATTTAACGCACAAAATGTTAACCTCTCTCGATCTGTCCGACGACTCTGGCAGCCCTAACAGGAAAAAACGAAGGAAGAAATCCAAGAAGTACGAAAAAGAAGCGGAGGAGCCCGAGAGTAAACGAGTGAAGAAAGTATCAGCTGTGGAGGAGACAGTAGATGACAATAATACCCCTGACCCTTTGCATGATGGCCTGAGAAACGTCGTCGAGGATCCCGGATGTAACGACGATGGATTTGTCTCCGGCGACGACTTCGCACTTCCTCCGGAGAAGTACTCCACGGATGCTAGAAGATTGAATAAAAAAATACAGAAGAGGAAGAGGAAAAAGATGTTGCGGTTGGAGACGAAGAAACTGGAGAAATTGTCGGAGACACTGAAAACACTTGACTTGACTTCCAGTAGTATGATCACCATCACCGATAAGGTTGAGAAAAAGGAGAGGAACAGTAAATCTTGATCAGCGAGGGGAATTCGTGTTAAGTTATTTCACCAGATACTGCCAGAGCGCAACGTCAATTACTGATTTTTGTTCATCAATTTTTATTTTCATGCGAACGAGCCTGGACATTTTTTGAAGGCTTTGGAGCATCCGGAGTGCAATGAGTGCAATGGAGATGATCGATATTTGTTTATTACACAATCGCTTCCTGTCAAGTGCCGCTCAGTTTCTAAAAAGATATTATTCCAATTTTTTAAAGCCATAAGTTGAGGATTTCAAGTGAAATTGTTCAGGTTAACAATTGAACTTTGTTGCTGAGGTTGTTAAGGTTTTGTCGGCAACGATTGCTCAATTTGATCGTGAATATCTTCTACAAAAACATTAGAAAGTATTTGTTTTTAATTAAGGAAGTGAAAAAGAACTTTCCACACTTTTCGTTGGATTACAATGAATGGGGAACGTTGGGGAGTTATAGGGGTAAAATAGCTCGAGCCCTGGGCACATTAACTAATAAAGGTTTCAAGGATTTTCTTAAGGATATAACTGATTTAATAACATGAAGGATGTATATAGTCCCGTAGATGCTTTGTTAGTTCCGGTGTCCAAGTTCGTTTTGGTTTTAATCAGCTGATTTTGGTTTAGGCAGTCCCCAGCAGTCCCAGTGCCCGACAAATTCTGAAAGGCAGAGGACGTTGGGACTCTTCTACTTATACTGCTCTTTCAATACAAACTCGCAGGTTTTTAAGGAAAAAAGACAATTTTTTATACAAAAGATCGCATTGCTCTTTAATTATACAAAACATGTACACAATCCAATAAATGCATTATAAATCTTGGCAAACATCTGTCCAATGCATTATTCATTTGTTCGTAAACTTGTCATTTCCATTCGAAGCAGGCCAGTAAATTAATAACTAACTGAATTAATAATTGCGTTTTGACGTGATTGATTTTGTGAATAACATGTGTGGAAAAATTGGATTTTCAATCTGTTGGCAGATCAATCGAAGTTGTCAAAGAGTCCCAAATGATTTTGAGTAAGTCTAGGTTAGGTCTCTTTTTTTATAATTCTTTGTTTGCCAATTATAGGTCCAATAAATGAGGGTTGATAATTGAGAGATAGTAAAAGTTAACTTGAATTGCGGTTTAACACTTGCTATTGAACCGGACATCATTTGGATGTGCAATTTTGTTGTAAAAATTGTTCATTCTTTTGACTGGAAGCGCACGCTATTTGATCACACTAAAATGTCTACATATAATACTCCCCAATTCTTGCGAGCACCGTTGACGAGTCCACTAGAGTTCCGTCGGCATTAGACAACGCGTGGGAAAAATTCTCGCCGGAAATCCTACAGTACAAACTACGGAGATTTGGAATATTTTCAATAGGATTTTCCGGACAAAATTTCCTGGAGGATATCTCTAAAGAATTAAACCGAGAACCAATAGGATTTCCTGTGGAATCCTTTTGACCCATGAGTTCTCCAGAGAATTCAATATTCAGCATGAATAATTTCCTCCAGGAAATTCAATACGACTTTTTCCCACGCGCATTCAATCATCAATCGTCCATTTGATAATTGATCGATAACAAACTAGAAAAAATAATCCCTCCTATATGAATGACTCTTCGAATAAAAATATTCCTAGACTGTGTCAGGGCGAGGGCACTATTCGAATGAATTTATTCCTAACTATCAGTTCCCATGTCTATCACTAATTTCTTTGTTCTCACGTGACAAAAAATGGCGACAGTAGCGCTGTCGTATGTCACTTGTCACCTGAGTCACTCGCCAGGGAATCCCTAACAACTAATTGACAATAGATTACTTATATTCTGGATCACTTACACGTAGGATGAAAAATACCATTCTTTTGATTAAAAAATATTTTATCGTTTCGTTTTTTTTTTATCACTTTTCCATTGTCAACTCTAAGACTAATGTTACATTCCACTCACTATTGACGTGAACATTACTTGTTTTTTATTTATCATTGAGGGCCTGGTGATTTAGTGATTCAGAGGACATTCTTTTAGGTCTCGTTCATTGACATTCACACGCAATGATTACTTACAGCCCTTTTTTTCACTAGAAAATACCCGAAATTTCGGCCATGCCTGTGCTGCACAGTCGCCTGCTTCTCACGACACGTCACATTGCTATTCTTCATTTTATTCCAAATAGTGTGCATTGTGGAAGTGTCAACTCGGTGGGCTGTAATAACACTCTTGAGCACACAAATATCCAATTTACGTTGGGCATAACTGAAGCCGGGATGATCGACTGGTCGCAATTTGGCATTTCTCGCACAGAGTCCCGTTATATAAACGTCCTCAAGATGAAGAAGTGGAGTTGACAGGGCTGATTCGTACAGTTTGGCAGCCACATCTGTACTCATCACATACCCAGTGCCTGATAAATAATTTGGATAGATTTTCTCGGAGAACATGTACTTCGGTGTGTACCTGTGGAAAAAAAAAGGATATTATCGGGATTGGTTCCCCTTCAGGTGGATAATTATCTGCACCAACGTCAGTGAAATGATAATTAATTGTTAGCAATGTCACCATTTATTCTTGGGATCCGATATGGGACGTGCATTGCAGATCAATGCTCCGATGAGAGTGTCAGCACTTCGTGGTCTTGATTTCAGAGCTTTCACGAGGTTATCGACATTTATGTACATGTCGTCGTCAGTTTTCATGAGGTAAGTCGCCTGTGGACAATTTGTTGTTACCCATTTCAACAGCATTACCGATTTTATTGTTAAATTATTGTAAGCATCGATGAATTTTTCCTGAATTATATCCCCGTACTCGTGGTTCTCCTCTAGAATTGAATTCTGTGGAAATTAAATTCATTAATTTGTGGAGAACTCCAAGTTTCCAATATCTCTCAAAAACATTATTTATTTACTAGTTCAGGAAGATAAATAAATTCCAAATGATCACTTACGTTCAGGGTCTCGTTGTCGCTTTGTCCGAGGAGGAATACAACTTTGATAGTGAAATTGTGAGAATTTAGATCTGCCTCACTGGCCCAGGTATCTCTAATGGCGATTCTTTGTTTTTGATGATCAACCGCTGAACAAACGACGATCAACAGGTACGGAGGTGGTGACGTAGTGCAACTGTCATCTGGGCTCAGTATTGTTGTATTGTTTTGTGGATGGATGTACCAGTCTAAATTTCTGGACGCATTGAACGACCAGCCGTGTAATTCAACTGCGATAAATTGAGAAAATCGATTTATAATTGTCGGCTGGGAAGTGAGGAATTGGAATTGCCGACATTACACGATCGGAATGACAAAGAATGGACACATGAACTGAGTATAGGAAAAAGAGATTCTAATGATCAGGATGATTGATTGATTAGTGACTGAACACCAGCACTGGATTCATCAGCCGGCCTATCCATTGTAATCACTTGTTTTCTCGTGCTGAGCTTCTGAAAGTGATTGCAAAGAGTCTCGATCTCTAGGTTTCCTGCGGGCTTTCTAACCGAGTGGTGTCATGCTTTTGGACAAGTGTAATCCCTCGATATGCGTTTGTCCAGGTGTAAATTGAATAAATGTCAACCGTTGTCAATTGGGGGGGAAAGAAAATCTACTGCTGCATTCAAAACACTATTCTTAAGCTACGACGCTCTGCAGTACTTCTCAAATGCATACCTACGGATTCTAGATAGTGTGAAAGCCTCGAAGGTCCTGAGGAAGATGGAGCCTCACCTATTCCGAGTGGTCCTTGTGCTGAGTGATAAGCTGGCACGTATAGGAGGCCCAAAAAAGCCAGGAGAATGCAGCCAAGACCCAGCCGACGGATGAAGGACTTTCTTCCTCGCGCATTGTACGGGGGATTTATGGCTGCAGCTGATGGTAATTCCATTGGTAGTAAATGTATCCTGTCAGCATAATTAAAATTATCGTACATGACGACAGGTTCCCGGAATTATCTCGAAAACTTTTCTCTCTGAGGGCGAACTTGTTTAATTTGCGGGCCGAGGTGACCACTAGAGGCACTGCTAGGGCCTCTGCAGACACGAATCCCATGAGCCCTAACACGTAAAATTTGGCAACAAATGACAGCGGATTTTTTTCCAAGAGACGATTGTAGAAATATAATTAATTGAGGATTTTTCTCGCCACATAATTTCTGTCATCCATCTTTGTTTTGACTCGCGTTTATTCTATTGATGAAAAATGAATTGAAAGCTTTTTTTCTTCCTCTGCAAAAATCTCCACTGAATTATGTACAGAAGGAAATTTTGCCTCAATATTTGGAGGTTTTTCATAAACGAGAACAATTTTTAATTCAACAGAACGCTCAACAGCTCGCACTGTAGCTAATTGTGATTTTCAAAAATTAATGTCTCACCCTTTTCCTTTGGAAGTAACACCCTGCTCATCTGGACGGCACCCCATCAACATTGGATAACAATTGACACAGGTTCAGCACTGGTTAACTGCCTCAGATGATCACAACCATCTTTCTGAGGGAATTTTTGGTGAATTTTTCGTCGAGAAAACCAAAACAGATAACACATGACCAGTTCGTGGTGTCGGAATGGCCCTGGATGATAACCAATGAAGGTTAGTCCTTCGTGTTCAGATGTGTTGCTGGATGTTGCCCGTGGAGTCTAGAGGACCAGGAGCATGAAGATTATAGAGAGAAAGTCGAGCGAGGTGAGAGTGGGAGTGGAAAAGCCGCACTGCACTTGGCCGGCAATAATTAATTACTGGAGATAAAATAATATACTCACTGGTTGGGACTGAATTTGCGGAGAGTTGGGGCGGATTTTTGATTATTTAGGAAGACACAGTTAATCAGTCATCATCAGGCGACTATTTTCAATGATTTAGGACAATGGGCTTTAGGACTTCATCTGGGGGATAAAAATCTCTACATTTTACGTTGAGCACCTCTTCGGATTCGCGATACGCAGACCCCAAGCGCCCATGTCATTCCAACTAACCACCTAACCTGCAAAGGGAGAATCCAAGATGGAGTGTCACAACCAGTGAACAATATAAATATATATTCAGGATTCAGGATTAATGTTTCAGCCATAAATAAAATGATTAAAGCAATTTTGGTGTTCAATAACCATGGCAAGCCCCGACTGTCCAAGTTTTATCATTATTTTGTGAGTAAATATTAATGTAATCCCTATCAGCTGTTTCCTGACCACTACATTCACACGAAATTATTGAAAGAGATTGAATACATTGGTAGGCTTCCATAGAATCCTAGATAATTAGTGCTCGAGGAAACTTCGATATTATTTATTATTACTCCAATTGGCAACACTTGACTGCAATATTAATTATTGTGTCAACCTAAATAAATGCTTAATAAAAGATTGACAACTCTCGGACATTCTGAATGTTCAAGAACTTCCCTTGGACTTCTCGCGAATCGTTTGAGGATAAAACACTCTTTGGCTCTTCCTTATTATAGATTAATATTAATTGATCATTGTTTTAGAATGAGGACATGCAACAGCAGATAATAAAAGAGACCTTCCAGTTAGTGTCCAAGAGGGACGACAATGTCTGCAATTTCTTGGAGGGTGGTAGCTTGATAGGGGGTTCAGATTACAAGCTTATCTACAGGCATTATGCAACCCTCTACTTCGTCTTCTGCGTCGATTCATCGGAGTCTGAGCTCGGAATATTGGATTTAATTCAAGTATTTGTGGAAACTCTTGACAAATGCTTTGAGAATGTCTGCGAATTGGACTTGATATTCCACGTTGACAAAGTTCATTACATACTCAACGAGTTGGTGATGGGTGGGATGGTGCTGGAGACCAACATGACTGAGATCTTGACGAGGATTGAGGACCAGAATAGATTAGAGAAGCAGGAGGTGAGTGGATTAACCTCGATTTTTTGTCTGTCAAACTTCAGAGTTCACATTTATTTTCTTGCACCGCTGGTGCACTTTTGGGGAATGCCACTGGATTCCAATTTTGCCACAGTTGCTCACTGCACAGTAATTCATCAGCCTCACTGAAATCCGGCCCATGAGCTTTTAACAGATAATTATTAAATACATTTAACGAATAATCATTCGTCGACGACGATTAACTAGTGGAATATAATGAATTTTTAGGGGATTTACATTTCGGGACGAACTTATTCGCCTCGAACAGTCGTCCTCTTGGCTCCCCTCCCCAGTTACCAATAGTCCCGGCTTAAAATTCTAAAATTCTAATCATCTGGCAAGGACAAAAGACTTTCTATAACCTCAACAAAATCGATTACTCCACAAAAATCAAATTTCTAACAAATTAATGATTTCTGTAACCAAACAATCTTTAACTCACACTCTGAGCCTCACTGATCTCCACCTGATCTGTGCCTTAACAACAAATTGTACATTAAGCACGAATAAACTGTTGTTAATTTTTGCGTACGTGACTCGAATTCTTTCACCCACAATTTTAAATATATCATTTATTTCTGTGTGTCAAGGCCGGAATTACAGCTGCACCAGCCCGAGCAGTGTCAGCTGTGAAGAATATGAACATTCCCCAACAAATTAAGGATATGAAGCTCCCGGATTTACCCCAGGCAATAAAAGACCTGAAATTCTGACCCGCTGTTACGTCCGTGTCGCCCAGTTGACTGGATTCATCAACAATTTTAAACAATATTTACGATCCGTCATTATTTCAACAGTTGTACACTCAAATCGAGGGAAATGAAAACTCACGAATCCTGCCAACTCCTGATGACCAAGTGATGAGTAAATCATCGCGCTACCACAGTTGAAGAACAATTGACATTATCAGCGCAACACAAATTTATTATTAATATTTCAATGAGAAAAACAATTTTGTCAAATGAACGTCTTCATCTTTACCTTGATCGCGCTGTAAATCCATTGTAAATCCGATTAATTGACTTGTGGATGAGCTGGCGGACTCTACGACATTAGCTCGTCGTTGAAGCTCCTCTCGAAGACGTCTAACCCCCGCGAACTCAAAAATCCCGCAGCCAGGAGATCAGGAGATTTTTTGTTCGTTTCGTGCGCCGCCCGGAGGCGCCGGCGCTAGTTGAGTCTTAGAAAAAGGAAATCCAGATTATTTAGAAAGATTAGTAAACAAATTTATTTTTTTCTAACCCCACTTTTGACAGGTGTCAATTCTTGATGAAAAAAAAAGACAAGCCCACACTTTAATCCTCCGAATCCGAAGTAACTCTAGAGCAAAATAAATGTATTTATGGATTATAAAACGTATTTCAAGTGGGACAGAAGGGGAAATCCGTAATTGTATATATTATATAAAATTTTCTACCGCAAAGATGCTGAGATGAATAATTTGAGAGAGAAAAAAATAAATAAACTACGAATTTTCAATTGTTGATTAGATGTGTATTCCTTCGATGTCCTCAAGCACGTGTAATGGCTGAAATAAAATAGAATAGGAGCAGAACTGAAAAAGGAGATTAAAAATTTCCCTAGTCGGGGATCAACCCCGGGGTCTCCCAAGTACGCGTCGGGTGCGGATTACCCTGGGGTACAATTAATCAATTGTTGTGTATTTGTTCTCTTCCCGCTGTCAACCAACATGTGATTTTCCTGTACCTTAACCAATTCCTCTCGCCCCTAACTATTACCCAAACTTTCCCCTAGATTAATCACTTGTAACTGAATAATCTGTTGGAGGAATGAATTCTGAGAATGCTGTTGTCGTAGTTAAATTATAATATATTCAATAAAAACAGTGATACATAATTAATGATAACGATTTATCGTCTGCCCTTGTTCATTTCATTCCTGAGCGAAGTCCAGATGTATCCAGAGCCACTCTCAGTCAGCAGTGGAGGGTAGGGAGTGTTTTTCAGTTTGTAGTAGTCGGAGGGCGCGTGCATGACGAACTCCATGCACTCCAGTTTACGGGGGAGGTCTTCCTCGGGGCCCATTATGTAGGTCTCGGGGCTGAAACCTTCCTCAGGTGGTGGACTAGATGGAAACGAGAACGAAAGGACTTCGGTTGAGGGACTTGTCATTTCACCAATTGTTCTCGCATTGTTAATTGTTGCTTAATATTTATTTCCCAAGCCTTAATAATAATTACACTAGGTACTTCATCAATTACCTTGCAGTTGTCGGCAAGAGCCAGGTGACAGCGGCACTTTTTTCGCAGTACTGATCAGTCAATAGTCCCCGGATCTGGGCGTAGTAGATGCCTCCATCCATGTCCTCCATGGAGATGACATCTCCGACTTGAAAATAGGAGCCCTTGTAGAAGAGAAAATTACTCGTCACTGGAGTTGCCACAGCTGATGGGGCTTTGACTGGCTGAAAGAACAAGATCGAAGCCCCGTTGACAAGGGTCGAAGCCAAAACAATTCCAAACAATAAAAATAACAATGCAACAGAGCTTTGAGGATCAAAAGACAGTTCACCTGTTTCTTGAAAATATGACGTCGACCCTTTCCCTTGCCCGGGACGCCCTTGGCTGGAGCACTGAGTTTAGGTTTGCAGTAACGAGTAATTCTCGTGCTCTTCCTCGCAGGCTTCGCTCCATTCTTGTCGTCCTCATCAGTCTTCCCCGAGGCTCCAGCACTCCTCTCATCCTCAATACATTCATTGCACAAATTACCGAGTTCGGTCGAGTGCCAGAGAGCTGTTTCTCGGCCTCCACATTTGATGCACTCCGGCTTGGCTCCTAGAGGCATGTCCAGTGAACTATTGGAGATCTGCTCATTTATCTCGCTGACTCTACGACGACTCTTCCATTTCTTGTTGCTGTTGTTTATTATTATTGTTGGTTATGTCGGCCTGTCTGTCAGTGGCCCAAGACGCCCAGGACTGGAATTCTTCGAGGAGTTTGTTTAGCTCCGGACACAGGCTAGGGTCCCTATGGCCCCTGTATCTCACTAAATTAATTAACCGATTAATTACGGTTGGGTAAACCGACGACTGGCCCTCAATAATCAATTGGAAAATAATCAATTTGTATATTCCGGAACCTCCACCCCCTCTCGGGCGCCATCTTGGGAATCCTTCGGGAAACCACAAGTTCCTGCGGTTGGTTTCAAACCCAGACAACAATGGAATTGACTTCTGGTTGTCCAATTTGTCTGAATTTTTAATAATTTTCTTATGATCGTTAGGAGACCGGTACGTGTGACAACTGGACACCAGTTGTTGTCAATTTATAAATATTCAATCGTCTTTGGACGCCTGGGGAGGTGGTAGAACGTAGGATCCTATTTTAAGCTCTTTCGTTGCTATCTCAACGACTTGTAAATTATCGATCTCTCTGCAATATGTATATCCATATATAATATATTTGTTCAAGGGTATAATCCACAGTGGACTAGTGCCGATGAATAGCATGACAGTGTTTTGTTGTCCGGCAACCGGCGACTATTGGCAACTGACTCTCTGTCAACCCAAAAAATTGGAGCTGTTGGAGCAAGGATTACATCAATCATTCAGTTCTTTTGGAGCATATAGGAATTACTTCGAGGTCTTGTGAGTATTTTCCTTGCCTTGGACCTGCTGTCTACAGCTCTGGCCCCCAATCTCTTCCACATTTTTGTTTAATCATCTATCTAAAGTATTTACAATCCCACGGTTCCATTAAAAATGCTCAGACTCCATCACTCGTTTTGAAATATCTCCAGGGCTTTTG
Source organism: Psyttalia concolor (assembly GCA_030522845.1). NCBI lineage: Eukaryota > Metazoa > Arthropoda > Insecta > Hymenoptera > Braconidae > Psyttalia > Psyttalia concolor. The sequence continues at coordinate 15,834 of JAPYZM010000125.1, forward strand.
ATTCCGACTTTGGACCCCACCTCCAGCAGACGGATTTGCCAGTTCTTCTGCTGCCAGCACCAGGGATCATCGCCAAACAATCCGAATTCTGGTATTCCTGAGACTTATCGTGGGCATTAGACGACGTGATATGATTCTTTCCACGAACTCAGCTCACGTCCTGGAGAAGTTCTGGATAAATTCTTCACTCGTTTAGGTATTTTACAGTTTATTATATTTAGGCTGATAATTTCCAGCTGAAGGGTGCATTTTTAATTGACGCGTGGGACCTTTGATAACCTAGACACCTCCTGTCATCAATCAGTAATTAAACCAAATAAAGCAGGAGTTGTCGACAAAACAGGAGTCGCCTTTTTTATGTCATCAAAGAATCAATTTCCCGAATATCCAATAAGATATAAAAAATGAAATTCTTGTCCTGCGTTAACAAAAAACAATTATTTCACTTTGCCATTATTTCCCATTTCAAAGTTCAAAGTTCTCGGTCATCAATAAAAAATGACAAACTTCACAAAAGCGTCGGCAATAATCAATTTCACACATAGCCACTGTTACACGTCAGTCTTTAACTTCCTCGTTGCATAAGAAATAAACCCAATCGTATCCTCAACAGTCATCAATAAAATAAGCCAATGACAAGGAGACATTGCGGAGGAGTTACCGTCCATAGCGTCCATTTATTTAATTCTCAAAGTGTCCCCGGTTGGTGGGAAGTCAAACGATTGTTATCACTCGCTCGACCTGAGCAGGACATTGTTTTCAGGTGATAAAGATCAGTCCTATTTTTGTGCTATCCCCAGTCCCATCGCAGCCCTCGTGGAAAAGCCGAGAGGCGATTTTTATTTTGCCAATTAAACCGTAAACAATCGACTGCACTGAATGCTGATGGACGACAGATCAATAATTTATCCCCCAATATAATAAAAATGATAATGTCCCTATCGTCCCCCCCTCCGCCGCCATAACTATATTAAAACATTGATTATTCGCCTCTAGTATTTGTTAATAATTCATAAAATCGAGAGGAGTGAAACGAGCAATGAAATGCGTTATCGACTAGTTCCTCAGGTATATTATTGACGTTATATCGTGTAATTTAACCCTGGCTATTATTTACCTTTAAAGGTAAACAAACCAGTGAGTTCGAGTACGTGAGTGCAACAACAAGCTCACCGATGGAGGATATACACTCGATTCAGACACTGTCGTTCTCCAGAAGTGATATCAACAGTGTTGACTTCGCCGGAGACTGCATCCTGGTGACGGGATCAGGGTAAATCGATGTGTAACGAATAAACAATCGGAGTGAGCGCTAATTGTAGGGACTAACACTCGTTGAGCGCAGCGACCTTGAGTAGTAGAAGAAACAATAATAAATTGAATTATTTGGAGTTTGGGAGCTTTGAGTATTGAAAATATGCTGACCGTTGATATTTTAAACAATAATAATGCAAGATTTTGCGTTTTGCGGTGGACGGGGCTGAGTTTTTTAATATTCACTCGGAACTTTGTTTACTGTAGGATGTTATCGGTAAAACAGCGTCGATATAGAAGGAACCTCGGGGTTTTTACCATTCATTTTTCGAGGAATATTCAATTCGGAAATCAATGAATTAATTAATTGATGAATTATTTAGCAAATGAATCAATGGATCAATGGATAAAGAATAAACAATCGGAGTGAACCCAAATTTCTGGGACTAACACTCGTTGAGCGCAGTGACCTTGAGTAGTGGAAAAAACAATAATAAATTAAATTATGTGGAGTTTGGGAGCTTTGAGTATTGAAAATATGCTGACCGTTGATATATTAAACAATAATAATGCAAGAGTTGACGTTTTGCGTTGCAGGGGGCTGAGTTTTTTAATATTCATTCGGAACTTAGTTTACTGTAGGATGTTATCGGTAAAACAGCGTCGATATAGTAGGAACCTCGGGATTTTTATCATTCATTTTTCGAGCAAAATTAAATTCGGAAATCAATGAATAAATGATTAACTGAATAATTGAATCAATGAATTAATGAATTCATGAATTCATGAATAATTGAGTAAATGAATACACGAATCAATGAATAAATGATTTAACGATTAAATGAATCAATCATTCAATGAATAAACGAATTAATGAATTAATGAATAAATGAATTACTGTATAAATGCATTAATGAATAACTGATTAAATGAATAAATCAATAAATCAGCTTCTCACTTGGCTTAAAATGATCTCTCAACTTCAGGGACAAATGTATCAGAGTATGGGAATGGCAGCAGGCGGTTGGCTACACCGAAGTCGGCTTTTCCCCGTTGAAGGGCCACAAATACGGAGTGACCTGTGTGAAGGTCAGCCCTCAATCAACAATGCTAGCGAGTGCCAGCATTGATGGTACAACTGTCCTCTGGAATCTCCGGGTAAATAACGAACATTATTATTCTCTCTCTATAAACCTAACCAAACTAAATAATTTACTGAGTCACCCAAACCTAGACCGGCTCAAAAATACATACGATGGTACAGCCGAGCGGCGAGTGTGTCCGAGTCTGTCGCTTCTCCCCCGACTCGACGTTCCTGGTGACGGCTGGTGATAACGGCCAAGTCTGCCTGTGGGACCTGGTCCGCAGGAGCCTCATCAAGTGCTTTCAACAGCACGAGGGGGCTGTCCAGGGTGTCGCATTCACTCCAGACTCCAATTGGCTGTTAACCAGCTGTACCTTCGGAGTTCTCAATTTATTCTCCGTCCCGGGTATTGTCGACTCCAGTGTCATCAATCCAACCGGAAATATCAACGTGTCCGCTACCGTCGATGACGCCCACGACCTCGGGGTCGTTTGCTGTGATTTTTCAGTTCAACAAATCGTGACAAGTAAGAAATAGGCAGATTGACTGTTGCAGAACAATCGATCTGTTTACTCGTTTGTTTATTAATATGATCTATCATTGAATCAGGCAACGATCCTCTGGAGAAGCTCTACCATCTGGTGACCTGTGGAAACGATCATTTCGTCAAACTTTGGGATGTCCGAGTGACTCAAGGTAAAGGTGATCTTAATGCCGCTGCGGCAGCTATCATTTTATCTAGGGTACTTGAAAAGCACAGCAGTGCTCTGACTTGTGTGAGATTCAGCTCAAATGGGACATACATCGCTAGCTGTGGATTAGATAAAACAGTCGTCATTTGGGAAACCGTAATAATATTTTTTTGGCATTACCGTATTGAAACAGCTGTTGCTAATTGAGTGATTATTTCAAGATATCTGCAAAAATGGTGGCCGCCCTGATTGAGCATAAAAGATACGTGGGCTGCTGTGCATTCTCGAGAGATGGCTCTCTGCTGGCCAGTGGCTCCAATGACAAGAGTGTCATTGTTTGGGATCTCACGGGAAATAATCTGACTATTGAGTCGAAAATCATCAAACATGTCAGTCCCATTCGATACTCATCACTCGACGGCGATACCACTCCTGTAAGTACTCCCAGCTTGTCCTGACGACTCAGTCGTCCACAAGAAAAGTAAATTAATGAGGCCGATTAAAAATGGGGAAACAATTGATACAATGTCAATGGAGTAAGTCACATCTGTGCAGACAATTTGGCAGTGGCCAAATGTTGTCTGATCAATTTATTCCCACAAGATGGCTGACAGTTTCAATTGACAATCATTGAGAATCTTGCATTCAGAATGAAACCGAAGAGAAGGAGAGCAATTTCCTCCAGTTCGCTGAGGCTTCAGGCAACAACGTTCGTCTGCTCCTGACGCTAGATGATCACGTGGGGGCTGTGAACAGCGTCGCATTTCATGGAAATAATCTGCTCGCTTCAGGGTCAGGGTAATTATGAACTCAAGTGAATTAGCAAATGGATCATACAATGGGAAATCCTCTCCCCGCAGGGATAAACTTGTGAGGATTTGGGACCTGCAGGGGGAGGAGAACAGTAACGAGGAGGAGACGTCAGACTCTGGTATAAAATTCTCGGAGAAGGGATTCAGTCCCATCGACGGCCACAAGTACAGTATTAATCATGTGGAGTTCAGCCCGTGCGGCTCGATGCTGGCATCTTGCTCCTTGGACGGTACAACAATGATTTGGGATACTGAAGTAAGACTTCAAGGTCCTCACTTAACCACAATTGAATGTTTTAGCTCATTGTAAGGATTCTTTTGCCTATCGCTTGCAATGCTCTCCAATATTGTCAACGGTTAACCCCCAAACTCAACTGAAATCACAACACAATTGTTAATAAATAAATCAGACCGCGAGTTGAACTCCTGGTTAAATATTAATTTCATTTGACACTCTGGCCATATTCAGACAGGTGAACAAGCTCGGGGATCATTCGTGAATTCAGGATCTGGTATCCGGGTGTGTCGTTGGTCCCCAGACGGTACCAAAATGGCGACTGCAGGTGATGATGAAAAAACGACGCTCTGGGATATGACGTCTCTGGACGAATTACAGTGAGTAATGAGGAATAAACATTAATTAGTCTAGTTGAAGTCGATGAACGTGGCCGTTGTTTGTCGATTGTATCCTTGTGATATTAATATGTAACGGCAGACGTCCTTCCAGAGTTTTTGAAGGTCACGCCGATGCCATCACCGCTCTAGCTTTTACCCCTGATTCATTGTACATTGTGACAGCCTGCAGTGAAGGCACCTGGAGGATTTTTGATATCGAGGGGAACTCGTCGAGTAATATTCTAGTGTGTGAAGTTGCTCATGATCTGGGGGTTCAAGGCTGCGACTTTAGTCCTGCCTCAGCTCCCTTCACAGTGGCAGGTAATGAACTAGACAAGTAGTTCATTGTTCCTGATCACCCGATATTGTTCACTGCACTCGTGGCAATTAATTTTCAAGGCATGCGCCAGTCTTCTACCGATGAGTACTCAAAGTTCTACGTTCTTGCAACTTGTGGAAACGATTCCCTCGTCAAACTGTGGCAGATCACAGTTTTACTTAATCAGACGGACGAGTCTGATAAAGAGTTTGATGAGGGGGACTCAGGACTGGGGAGATCGAGTGCAAACGGCGTTTCTTATATCGAAAAGAAAGTTCTAGCTGGACATGGAGGTAATGTGATGGACGTGAGATTTGCACCAGTTCACGGGGAGATCCTGGGAAGTGTCGCCACTGACCGAACCGCTAGGCTCTGGAGTGTTGTAAGTCATCTTGGAAGAAAGCAATAGTTTTTCATGTGTCTAATCGTTTTAATCTAGAAAATAGGACGATTTTTCATTGCGTTGTAAGGGCCTTCTTGTTATTCCATGTCATTCAGAATTCTGGCGTTTGTCTTCATGTCCTGGAGAATCACGACAGTCTCGTCACGTCTTGTGCATTTTCAACTGACACTTCACTCTTCGCTACAGGTTTGAAGACACCGTCTCATTCTCCTCCCTAACCTTAAATCCATCGTGCTGCAATACTCACTGCAATTATTTCTCTATTTATCAATAAGCAGGGGCGTTGGATAAGACAGTAGCAATATGGCGGCTCCCAGAGCAATTGGTGTCGCAGAGTAATTTGATCGAACGACTGAGAAATAATAGGAAGAAAGTCGTTGACTGGAAGACTGAGGACGTATTGAAGTGGCTCAGTGAAATCAACATGGCGGCTCTTGAGAGTCGGGCCAGCCTCATACACCTCAATGGCCGCCATTTGCTGACAGTACCGGAAGAAATCATCGCTGCGAGGCTGCATATTTACGAAGATCAAGAGGTACAATTCATAATCTTTGCGAAATCTGTGGGACAGCGAAGTAGCCACCCCAAATAACGCAATTTCGGGTGAAAAGACTGGAAGATCATCCAAATATTGTATATTCACACTCTCTAGGGGTTTAGTCACAGCACAAATCAATACAATCTCCAAGAACGATTGAGAAGCTTTCATTCGAGAGTCGCAATAATTAACAAGAACCTCACAATGATTCTGATAAATTACAGATGTTGGAGGAGTTCAGAAGACAATTATACTGGCTCAAACGAGAAGACTCACATCGGTGGGATAACCTTGAAGACGTTGACGTGCCGCACGAATTTTTGTGTCCAATCACTCATGAGATCATGCGAGAGCCTGTTCAGTGCTCAGGTGATAAACAAAAGAAGATTTTTAATAAATATCCACTGCATTGCGTTCGACGCGATCAAATGTTCAATTAAAAATGCTTTCCAAGGCTTGGGTTAATCCCACGAGGTTCACGTTTTGTATCCGTTGCAATGTTTAATGCAGTAATTGTTTTATGATGACATTGTTTATGGGCTTGATAGCTTCTCGTCATGAAAGCCTTTGCAATTATTTTCCAGACGGTTTTATCTACGAGAAAGCCGCGATCAACGAGTGGTTCTTGTGCGGCAAGTACACGAGTCCAATGACTAACGAGTCCCTCAATGACACGTCGTTTACCCCAGCAATTGTACTGAGGAATGCCATTTGCGCATTACTACATGGGGAACCTTCGGATTCATAAGCTCGAATCCAGTGCACTATGCGTACCATTATTAATAGAAACATTGAATAAGTTTATATAGTTATGGTGGATACAAGTTAGTGACGCAAGTAAATTCGTGACGCGTCAGCTGGCGGGCGTTTGGCCGTCAGCGGCACGTCCCATTACTGACCAGTGACTGAAGACTTACTGTCACATGACGAACATCTGACTGACAGTCCCACGGCCGCCACAGACGTCCAATTGTTTTTAATAAAAAAAAGCCACTCGGTCGTATTGGAATGTTATAAAATTAAATCACTCGGTCTGTTGGATCAATTTCTTGTTGAGAAGATTAACTGATGGACAATCGCACGACAAGACTCGACAAAATTTTCTGGGACAGAAAACAATTACCGCCACGTCGCAATTTGGCAATGAGCGATTGTTGTCTGATCGATTTATTGACGAGAGATAGTCTGACAGTTTTTCCTGACGTCATCTCGCATCTGTAATACAAGCCGCGTATATTGCGTGGAATCTCACTAATTTTTCAAGTACTAAATGGTTTTTCCTCTTTCACTAGCAGTATTAAATATGCCGGGAATATCTGCGAGCTCCCAAGGAATTTTATGATCACCTCGGAGAGATGAACTAATGATTTTAATGGAGTCCATCAATTTGGAAAAATCGATCGACCGCCCAGTGCCGGTATAACCTCAGCGAAAAAATGGCCGATCTAAAATCATTGAAACATAACCGCAGCGAAAAAATGGCCGACCTAAAATCATTGAATGTCTCGAACGAACTCTCGAACGAGCACTCGCTGAGCTCTCGAAACGGCGTCGATTTCCTGAAAATCGATTATTTTCTTATGTGTCTCGAAACTACTAATGACCTCGGATCTCGAACGTGTGAGATACAACTAATCGACTATTTAATTTTTTTAATAAAGAAAAATATGTGATCACTTTATAAAATACCAGGGGATTCTCTAGAAAATTTTATTGGAATTGTTCTTTAAATTTTGATTACTAAAATTATTTCAATGCAGACTAAATAAGAATTTCAATAGTTTTCTGGGGATTTCCCACCGGATTTTTCCCGAATTCTCTAGGATTTATTAGGACTCTTCGTTTTACTCCTGAAGGTCTCACCCTCTGGCATTCTCTCCACGAATTGATGAAAGGCTCGACATACTTATTAATAAAAATATTGTTCCTGTCATTTAAATATCGTGTAATTTGAGATATTTCAATAAAACTACATTTCTACATTGAGAATTTGAATTCTCCCGCCGGAGGGGAACGTGGGGTCCCTAGGGCGTCCCCCATTCCTCGCCAAAACAATGCGCTACGATAAAACCACTTAATAAAATGGTTTTATATTTTATTTATTTACTCACGCCTGCCGGAGTACTCCTCCAGGACCCCCTGCAAAAGGACATCGCCCCCCCTTTCCCTTTTTATTAATTTTCGCACGAGTCGCAGCTCCATCTGCAGAATTGCGATATCACCAAACACTGGCAACACCGCGCGGCTAGCAAAGCGTATTCCTCGCTTCGATTATCCGGTTGTCGGTGGAGCAGCTTTTGTTGAGCGTCAATAAAACGTAAGCGAGTGCAAAAAAAACATTATAAGGAATTTGTTGTATGCTCCTGGCTGGAAGCATCAAAAAATTGTCAAAATTTCACACAAAATCAGCATGAAGAAGAATAAGGACGTGTCGGACGACGAGGACGAGTACTCCGCGGACGATCCCGAGGAGGTTGAGGGAGCATCGGAGGACGATTGGGATCGTCCTCAGCTCAGTGTCGAGGTATTTAGCCTACATTTACATATTAAACTGCGATTGTCTTACCGAATAGCCCAATAATCCCAGGATTTTTGGACATTCCGAGGATTTCACTGCAGTTGTGCTCCCTCGTCTGCTGGCCAAAATCACAATCTTCACTGGTTAATGTGAAAAAAAATGCCTGATGCCACTGTCAGACATTAGCGGTCTATTACGTATTCTCATGTGGTGATGTTTCGGTTAAGCCGGAACAATCGATTCAACCATTTTCGTTGATCTACTCCCATTTTCTTTTTCTTTATTTCGCTTGTTCATGGGATATTTTGCATTGTTATGGGGAGAAAATCAATATGCACCAATGAATAACGTCGTTAACCAGTCATTACTCTCGGTATATATTGCAAGGTTTTGGGTAGAATGAGGGCCTAGGCCGGCATTTGTCGCCATATCTACGGTTGGCGGGAATTAACTCACTGAGAGTCCATTGTTGATTGCCAGGGTGGAACTAAGAAGAGAGCGCGACGAGGTGCAAAGAAAAGACATCACTCGGAAGAGGAGGAGGAGGAGGAGGAGGACGACGAGGAAGAGGACGAGGAGGACGAGGAGGAGGACGATGAGTCTGACGAGGAGGATTCTGCCAAGAAACCCAAGAAAAAACGACGCTCTAAAAAGGAAGAGGACGACGAGGAAGACTCTGATGACAACAATTTTAACGATACCTCGGGAATTCCACCTAAAGACTACACTGTAAGTATTATCAGGTGAATTTATCCCATTAATTGGCACTGGCGGCATTAAATGGTGAGCTCTGCGCCCCAAGGCTGAATCTGAGAGCCCCTTTTGGGGGTTATTGTTTGTGTTGGTTTGATTTTATTTCAACTGCGGGGCTAGATGAGCTCAATAGCAAAACAAAAGGTGTCAGAGGTATTATCAGGTGATGTTCAAAGGCACGATCACCTGAAGTTTGAGTATTTGGGTGATAGGCTGGCGAAGTTCAGGGGATCAGCTGTTTGTGTGAAAACCAGTGCAGGTGAAATTAAAATTTATTGAAGTGTCCAACTGAGGGTTGACCATTTTGTGGAGATTTTTATCTTCACTGAGAGAATGTTCTCACTTTTTGTTTACCGACGGAAGAGTCGGAGGAGCTGGACGGAACTGGAGTCGACTGTTGGGCGGAATCGTCGGTGGCAACATCTGTTGTCTTGGGGACCAGATACAAACATAATTATAATATAATTAATCTAGGGTAATTTTGATTACAGTCTGGAGCTTTCGTCGTCGCAAAGGCAGATGTTGGAGGCGACAGCGATCCCACCTTGTGGAGGATAGATGGAAAGGCTCTTTTACAGAAATATTTGCCATTCAAGGAGGAGGGGAAAACTCTCTACAAAAGCACATCTACGGTAATTGATAATTAACCAACTAGACTAGTTACGGTATTCATGGAAACCATTGGGGACTCCTGACTGAAACAATTGAATGTTCTTTCAGTACTCCGGATGGTCTGTGAATAATAAAGACAAGTACTTGGCGGCACAGGTTACCTTCAAGGTTCAGAACAGAAACGAGACAGTCGTTGAGCTTCACCTTGATCAACAGCAACAAGAGACCGTAAAGTAAGCCACTGTTACGTAAATAATTGATAAGTCCAACCGGCAATTGACATACTCCTATTGAAATAATTTATTCTCACTCCAGGGTAGATAAAGAAGGGTAAATATTGTTGGAATATCTCTTCATCTCCATCATTTTCCGTTTATTTCTGAAGTTCTACTTGGTGACAACAACTTGGTACATGGATTAAACCAAAGGAATTAATGTCGCACCTTCTTCTTCTTCTTTTTTTTGTATGCAACCTCCCCCAGGAGTTTCAATAAAGTGAATGCCAATTGATGATCGACGAGAGAATTGACACTTATTTTTTATTAATTTCCGCATCGACATACTGGTCGCGAACATTTCAGCGATAATGCCATATTAACTCATTGCTGACCGAGCTACTCGCAAAATCATAGGTACACAATTGTTCTATTGTTAATGAAAAATAATATCACGGATGTTAAGTGTACTCCAACATTTGTCATATATTACCGCTACAAAATTATAATTTCTCAAAATGAAACGTTGTTTTTACACGTGTACTCGAACAATTATTATCACGATTAATAATGTAATTTTTTGTTTAATTAGCAGTAATAGTGTAATCGGATAATCGTATGGACTTATCATGAATCAATTCTCATTTTGTTTAGAAAAAATTACTGAGTGAGTGACCAAAGTGTAATCTTTCCTGTGTTTTTTCCGTTCTTATCCGAATAAAAATTGTGAAAATGTGATTATCTCTGCATTTAATTACCCATTGTGTACTTGGCTATCTAATTACGGTAAAAATACCCTTTTTAATTGTAGTCAAACGATTCTGTTAATAAGAGAGAGCAAAATCGAAGGAGTTTTTTACACTTGATGGCAACTATTTATTATCGACAATAAAGTCTAAAAAAAAAAAATACATCAAAGGACAAGTACAACGGACATACCCAACATGTGCAATTGATAATTCAATTGAATTAACATTCAGTAATTTAAGAATACATTTCCCAAAGGGATGAGGTAAGTCTTTTTCACTTCGGCTTCAGTAAAAAATAACAAAAATGAGAAAAATACCCAAAAAATTGGGTGACTACGTGAAATGAGCGTGTGTTATTTCCACCCCTACCGTGGGGTGTTCCAGGAGGAGGCGAACGCCCTCGCCCGGAAAAATTGAACAGTTTTTGATCTAACTTATTAGTAAACGGACCTCGAGAGCCCCAGCCGATGTCGGGGCAAAGATCGTCAGCAAATTCTCAGAGGATGTGAGTCAGTCCTAGACTCACTTGGCCTTGGATACCTCGTGCACCCCCTGCGTTGGTGCTTACATCAAAATATGTACTATAAATCAATATACAATAGAATCTATCATTATTGATGAATTGCTCATTGTCTGATCTCGAGTTATTCCAGTTCCAGCATTGTTTTTTCTCATCAAAAAACGCCGGGTGAACACACTAGCTCGACTGATTGTCAAGTGGAAATATTATCAGAGGATGCCTACGCCCCAAGTCATCGCGACAGGCACGACTGGTATTGTAAATAGACAGAATTGGTCGCAAGGTTAAGTCGCTAAGTCTTAGAAAAAACCTGGACAACATGAATGCCAAGAATGTAGGCCCCCTATCAGTACGTATGAATAAATCTCTACGGTAGAAATACCAATAAATTCATAACAAAATATATATTACAGAATAGATATAAATCTACGCGGATAAAAAATTATTGGCCGTCGTTATCGAGGCAATTGGAGCTTGAGCAAACATCCCAAAAGCCCCTCAATATGATAAAAATAAAACAATAACGACGTCATTCATGTCAACTTGACATGACAGCTGAACTCTCCGCCATTGTAAGTAACTATTTCCATATTTTCTGAGCCTATGTGTACGTAAAATAATTGTACATCTAATTTGTGAATAGAACATGAAAGCTGATGATTCAATTGGCCCGTTGCATTAAAATAAGTAGTCAGTAAATATTGGCCCGGGCCAAAAAGAGATTCTAAAATCATTCATAAGTGGAATGTCACTGGGTAGAATATTTATATAGAAATATTGCCACATTTAATCACTTCAAACTACCTTTTTAGCAAATGTAGTTTGGTCTATCATTCTCCTTTTGATTATCATTATTATCATTGAGTAGATTGACGTGAGAGGAGGTTAGAAACCGGGCTCCATTCTCACTGACAACACACTACTCAACATCTCCCGTATTTCCGCCATTTCTTGTCTACTTTTGGCAACCATATTCTCCAACTTCTCATTCTTCTTCATTATTTTGTGCATTTTTCGCCAACAATTTCTTGTACTTTGGTAATAACAGCATTCCTCGCTATTCTGCTCGTGTATGCATATCTGTTTGTCCTCACTTTTACAACACAAATGGTGTTTTTGTGGATCGCAAAATGTCTTCCTTAAACTCGGCGTAATAGGATTTTGATTGTGTGTCCCTATCAAACTATTTTGTACATCTGTCATTTGTTGGTCCTCAACAAATCGAACGCCATCAAAACAATCCAACTTATCGATAAGCAGAGAATCGGCGGACTGTGGTTGTAAAAAATCAGCTGTATCTGACTCTCGGATCCTCGCCTGACGCTGGAGAATTCTCCTGCTGGAATTTTTTCTTTTAGACCTGTCAGGATTGGCCCTCGTGGTCCCGTCGCTGAACCTACGCCCCTCGTCGTGAGAATTAATTGATTGTGTCGCGCAAGAACTATCACTGGCTCTTCTAGGCACATCCAAAGAGCTGGGAAAAAGATAATCAGAGGTAGCCAAGTCTCTGTCATGATCATATTTGGTCGCTGATTGTTCAATCACGCGCCGCGACTCGTCACTGTCAATATTACTGACGTCCATGATGCTCTCATTATCGAGTGACCTACATTGACAAGTGGAGTCCATAACTGGGTCACTGCTGGGGTCAGAGTTCGATGAGGATGAATTCCATGGACAGATGTTGTCTGCTGACGAGCCGGGGACAATTTGACAATGCTCATTAGACGAGTCGACGACGATTGAGTCGGAGGGGGAACGACTCATGAAATGCTCACGATAGCTGCGGGTGTTGAGGCTTGACGGATTATTTATCTCAATCAAATCCCCATCGCGACTGAATGCAAATGATTTTTTCCCTGAAACAAATGAAAACTCAGCTGGGAATCAAGGAGCATTGGATTATTAAAATTACACGGAGAGAATGACTACTCTCACATTAAATTTGAGGTTATGATCGTCATTAATGACAACTCGACGAGACCTACCAATGATCATACGTTTGCTGCTAATATCAGGGCTCTTGGACCGCTGTCTGTCCAGGAAGAGCCGATTATCCGGCGACAATACTGATAGTCCGCTCTGCTGTCCTGGATTGGTGGTACAGTTTTCGGAATTATACGCAGCATAAGCGTCGAGCTCGTGACTCTCATGCTCACGGAGACGTTCCATAATCTTCTGGACTATTTCCGATGGAGCCACATATGGTGATCCTAATAAATTCCCAAAAACATCATTGACAACAGAGTCCCCCCGGCTCATGAACAAAAATATTAATGGCTACACACGAAAGTAATCATTATTGAGCACAATTCACATGCACAAAAGGAAGAAAATAAAACGACAATAGAAGTGTCCTCTGAAACGAACGCCCACAATTGATAGCAGTGATCAGTTCAGTTTCAGAATAGACGCAACCGAAATGATAAAAAAAAAATTGTGAACACAGTATTTATTCATACAGTGTTAGACGTAATACTTTTGAATCGCTGCATGGACTTACTAAGTCACTAGGCCCGGAATATCTACGACGAGTTACGCGTTTCGGCACGCTCAGCGTGTCGTTGCTACCTATAAAATTCACATCATCACATAGCTTACAAATTATTATTTAAACACTGAGAGAAGAAATTCCTGCCGACGCAGATGGGCCACTTCATACAAAAGAGTATTCTCTTATCCGCTTTTAAAATCGTGAAATCGTTTAATTATCGTCTGGAGAGGGCAAAGAGTATACTTCTTACCTGGAGAGGAAAAGTAGACAAGTCGTCCTCACGTGAAAAATTACGTCCCCAGCCGCAGGCGAGGGTTGTAAGCACGTGAGGAATGCTCGTCTGATTCTCCTTCCGAGGGTTGAATGCGATTTTTCTGCTGAAATGGACGAAAGCGAGCGGTTTTAAGCGAGCAAAGTGAGGTTAGAATGCCCACTTTCGGTCCATGTAGGCAGGAAAATAATCAGATGCTGTAAATCTTGGAGACCTCTCAAGACTCCTGATGCAATTCCCAGCTTTAAAAGTTGAGAGGAGTTGTACTCTTGTGGATCAAGTCCACCTGCTCTGTCAACGGTAGTTTTTTTTCTCAGCGCAGGATATTTCAGACAAAGTTATAATATTCATTTAACGTCGCAGTCTGTCTTTCCTCTTCCGCTCGTGTCAAACGACCGTAAAATCACCAGTGGTATTAGTACTTAAGAGAGAACAGGGGGAGAAAAATTACCGGTCAATCCCCGATATCCCAATGAAGCGGAATCAATGGATTCCGTGGCCTCCTGCTGATGCCTGACGAAATCGTCTAGGGTGATGCCCTTCAATTTTGACGGCTGGAGGAATCTCTGGGGGATACGCGAGAGCGGTCCACTGTCCTGAGAAGTCTTGGGACATCCACCGAATCCGAGGCCTAGGAGGATCGCTTCAGGGTCGGCTCTTCGCAGCTCCAGAAGACTCTCGACACTGCTGCAATGGCTGCTGTCGGATTGCAAACTCGGGTCTCTCATCAATCTCGTGTGCGGCCCAGGGCTGGAATCATTCACCAATTTCACTCTTCCGTACGTAATATTACCAGAGGCGTTATCTCCACCGGCAAGTCAATCATCCCGGGATGACGAATGAATTGGAACTGGAATTCCGCGAAAAGAGGTTATATACGGATTCAATGGAGTGTTAATGACTTGATAATTGACACCTCAGGATCACGTGAGAATTTGTTAGATCAGAAATAATTTTCTCCGCCTCGAGTGTCGAGAATGTAACGCATGAGTTGAATAAATCTAATGAGAATCACTGGAATATATTTTTTTAGTGAACAAGTTCACTAAAAAAATTCGTGAGCCGTTGATTTAGACAGGAATGGATCCCCAGGTTTGATTTACTAATTTTGCTTGAAGGCATTGTCTCGTGTGTAACAATTGTTGACTCACAATTGTTGAAGAACTTCAGCACGTCAAACGATAAAAAACAATCATACCTTAGACTACTTGACATTGTTATCGCTGATGAGCCAGGTACTGACGTCTGTGTGGAGATTGTCATGGCTTGATTATTGCTGTACATCACATCCTTGGAATGCTCTGGGGTTGGTGGTGGCGTTAGGTCATGGCTATCACAATGGATTTGTATATCAATTGGTTTTGTTGGAGTGGCAATTGAGTCCACCCACTGCTGAATTGGCCCTCCTCGGCGTTTCATCTTGCGAATTTTGCTCACCCACTCGGCCACCCTCAGGAATGCCTCTTTGCCGATATTTTCTTTATTGTTGGACAGAACAAATTATCGGTGAGAGTTAGAATTGGATGGGACCCGGAATTATTCCCAATATAAAATTGGCAGACTATTTTCACGGAACTAATCAATAATCCAGACCTGATTGTCCAGCAAAACAATCTCGAGAATATTAGCATTTGACAGCTGCAGAGAAAATTCATACTAAATGGATTATAAAAGATTGTTTACCTACGCTAGTAATTTGTAAATAAATAAAATTGGAGAATTGATCATCGGCTCGCAGTGGGCGTTCTCTTGTTATTAAAAATCTGGGAAAATTCATTGCAAGTCAACATGAGGACAACGGTTAACCTACTTCACGAGTACTCCCTCCATAACGTCACGCCCACATTCAATGCACATTATCGATTTTATTTATGAAGGTTCAATTCAGATTATTTGATACTGCACAATGAAAAGAGACGCCTCCCCAGACAATTGAAATAGTCCCCTTTTTGTTCAAGTACCGACAGCTGTTGCTAAAAAATATTTCCTATTTGTCTTCTGGTTCTTCTTGACATCGAAGTGAAGTGATTCTTATTTTTTTATTAGCATTAATTTGTTGATTAACAAAAGAACTTGAGTAATTATAAATTATATACGATTGTTGTGGTGTCCAGTCATACTGAATCCACAAAAAACGGTTGAAAAGTAATGAAAGGTTCGGTTTTTCCCAGCCAAATAAACAAAAAAACGGCCATTGTTCGCAGGAAAAATGAACAACAAGGCTCGCCATTGCATCAGACGACGAAATGTCGCAGTTTATCAGTTGAAAAACAAATTAAACTGCAGTTGACGATTAAGTGACGAAGGATATTTATCAGTGGCAAGGGGCGTGACAAAAAAATGTCTTCGACAAGAGCGACAGGAAAATATTCTGACAACCACGTACACATGAATGGACACATGAATTTTCTCGAGAAAAAGACCACCTCCTCCCGATAATTAAATGTACGCCTGAGTACTTGCGCAATTGAATAAACATCCTTAAAGTAAACAGCAACAGGTAGTAACTGAAATGCTACAACTTGTGTTATGACTCCTGCAGGATCGTACCTGGATCCATAATCCTCGCGGCATGAACAAAAAAGTACTGATGAGCGGTAGAAACCCCCAACACTCAGAAACAATGAGATATTGCGCATACAATTAATTAATTGCGATGATTGGCGTGGAATATATGATAAAAATGCCTAGTCCCAGCGTATGTTACCTCGAAATGCCTCGGACTCTCGTTCGGGCGACAGATTTTTTGCTATCACTGATTGAAATGTATTAAAAATTCTGCGTGAATAATGATGATGGGACTTGATGATTAATGCCAATGACACTTGTCGTTTACTTACCTCCCTCCCGTTATCAATCAATCCAGTTCCTCCTGATTGTCCTGTCCGCCTTGTGACATCGTCAATAATCCACGAGCAGAAAAAACTTGAAAATTGGAGAGCACAGGAGGAAGTGTTTGTGATGAGTGGAATTGTGCAATCAGTTGATTGATCAGCTGTTGAATGAATCGTAGATTGACGAAGTGGGGACAGTGGCGCCGCCACAGGCGCTATTGGAGGTTGTCGATGTTGTGAATGGACGTTGAGTGCTGTCATATCCCAGGTGATATGGATTTAGTAAAACAAAATTATGGGTGAAGGCCAATTGTCAATAAAAGACCCCCAATTTGTGGGACATTCGTACAGCTGATCAGAGAACAAACTGCGAGTGGCGCTCCCCAAGTGGGCTCGTCCACTCATCATCCTAGACAAGATTGGAGCTGTCTCCAGTGATCGTGAAAACCAGGAGATGCACTTACAGATCCGGCCAAGCAGGTTTCCTCAGGTACACTTTAATCCATAAATGAACATCTGCTGAAGCGGAAGAATTTGTTGCCTCCGGAGAAGAGGGGAAACTGCGGCTTGGGTGCCACGTGAAGACAAGGAATCACAGGACTCCATGTCGACATAACGTTGAAGTTACTTCACTGGAATTCACGGTCACCGGTGCCCTGGACTTGATGGACATTTCCCATTTATGGCTTTAATTGTGGAAGGTAGGACGGCTTTTGGAGGTCTTGGGTTCACCTGGCAGAGGCTGATTGTTACGTCGTTGATACTCGGTTGCTAGGCGACTCACTACTGCCATCGGCGCACGCAGGACGGGACCGGAAGGTGCTGCCACCGCTGCTCGCCTACGCGCAGACTCCTGGTGTCAGAAGTGGGAGACAAGGAGTGTAATGGAGATTGGCAAGGGTGGGGAATTGGGGATAAGAGGCTCAAGGAACTTGAGAACTATTCTCTACTCAGTCAGACCATAACATGTTGCATTCCTATTATTAACCTCGTTGCAGCACGTTTGACATTGACTTTAACAACATTTGCAAACTTTTGGACGTTAAAAAGCAGTCTTAAAGAGAATGTCGGCTAATAAGAAGAAGAGTAAAGGGAAAATGCACGAGAGGAGGAAACGACAAGTGGTGGGAAAAGAGGAGAAGTATCGGCAGCAGAGGGATATGTCTGATCAGGATGATGAAGCTGAGGAAGGTACAGAACAGTCCGACGTGTGAGCAACATAATCAGAAGAATAATAACGGGAGTTTTTCTTCTAGAGAAAGAGGAGTCGCCCATTTCTTTTCCAGTCGCCATGTGGGATCTTGAGCATTGCGACCCGAAGAAATGCTCTGGGAGGAAGTTATCACGACATGGACTTATTAAGACCTTGCGATTGAATACCAGGTTTTCGGGATTAGTTCTGACACCTGTTGGCAATAAGGTATACACGAATGCATGTGACAGGATTTTCTACTTTTCAGGTTATGATTTCAAAGTATTAATTGAGAAATGTATCCCTTTTGGCAATGCACAACTTGCTCATTACAGTGTGTTGCACCAACTGATCGTGAAATAGTCCAAGAGCATGGATGCGCCGTTGTCGACTGCAGTTGGGCAAAGCTGGAGGACACACCATTCAGCAGAATGCGAAGTCCAAATCCCCGTCTCCTCCCATTCCTGGTCGCTGCAAATCCTATAAACTACGGAAAACCCTGCCAACTGAGTTGTGTTGAGGCAATAGCTGCCATGATGATCATCACTGGATTCCCAGACGAAGCCAATTTTTATCTAGGCAAATTTTCCTGGGGGCACTCGTTCTTGGAATTAAATTCAGAGTTACTCACTGCTTATGCTGCGTGCTCCACTAGTGAGGAGATCATTCAAGCTCAAGAGAAATTCTTGGCAAATGCTAGGCAGGAGAGGATCGAGAAGCAAGGTATGTCGTCCGCCATTGTTAATCCCTCTTTTGTGGTGATGTTGTAATGGGGAATTTGTTGGCTCTCCCAATTTACACTCAACACTTCAAGTCTTCTTTACCTTCTCCTGGAATTTATTTGCTGAATAAAATTAACTGAGGCTTTTTTTCCTAGCCTTACCAGATTTTCCACCGACTGACAGCGAAAGCGAGAGTGAAGAAGAAGAGATCAACAAGAATACAGACAATTCTGAAACAAATGACAAAATACCACCAGCTGTATCCCCAGCTACGTAGTAAGTCATCGATAGAAAAATTACGCAGATTTTATGCAAAAGTTCATTATCCGAGGTAAACTCTTTGGGAGAAATTTTCACCTACAGCTCATGGAGAATGTTTTATCGCAGAAGAAAAAGCCATCAACTGCAGACGAGCGAATACTCAAACCTTCTAATATTTTTTATTTTGAATCGGTTATCACTGCTTCTAACTGGATTACAACAGATTCAGGCTCACCGAAATGAACGTTCAATTCTTTACATAATTTTCTTTTTTACAATTTCATGGTGACTCGCCGTCTCATTTATTACATAATTCAATGAGCACTGCGCAATTCCTGATTACGGCAGTGCCTTGCACTGTTTGCAGTTCTCCATTTTCTCATTGAATTCCTCAATTTGTAGAGTCATTTCAAAGAAATTGTACCGGTCATGGATATTCCTCGTCGCGGTCCGGAGAATTTGCTGTGGGCTTGCATCGGTCTCTGCAAAACGTATGAGCATATGACAATTGAAGTAAAATATTCGTAGAATTTTAATTAAATTCAATTAGTTGTCCCTGCGGGGTCTTCGCGGTTAGTCCCCCCAACTCCCGACGCCAAGAGCCAAGTCAAAGCCCCACCCTGAGGGTAAAACCTAGCCCAGACGCAGTCGTCTCTTCTACGAGACTTCCGGCCGACAATGAAACCGAGAAAAATTTCCAATTTTCCTTGTTTAAATTTGTTTCGTTGACGAGAGAGTGTGGGAAAGCCGCGGATTGTCTAGATAAATCGCAGGAAAAAAATAAAACAAAGAAATAGGAAGGATTTTCCCAGGGAATCCTACTAGAGGTTAATGCGAGTAAAATTTGAGGACATTACTGATGGCAAGATGCGCTGAAAGTGCCGTTTTATCAAGTGATAATGCCCAAATTCTGAGATTATGCACTTTAACAACTCCCTCAATAGCCATGAATGTACTCTCAACCGCCGAATACTCGAAGCCTTTTGGTATTCCCTCCATAAGAACATTCATCACGTCCTTGATAATGGCCACAGTTGTAAACAAGACTAGAATAGCGAATAAGAAAGTGCAAATTGGATCCACAATACTCCACGTGGGCTGTAACAAAAAACAAGTGATTGTTATTCATAATCTCATGAAGATAAAAAATGCGATAATTTAGTTTTATCGATCACCTTGAAATAAATAATTAAGGCAGCAACAAGGACACCCGTGCTCTGAATGAAGTCGCCAAGAACGTGAATATAAGCTGCCCGAACATTGATATTCTTATTATCCCCTTCATGCTTTCCGTCGTGACTGTGGCCATGGCCGCCGCCGTGACTGTGGCCGTGTTGATGGAGTGTAAGGCCCATTCTAAAATACCAATTGTACTTGCCAGCGACTTCAACAACTCCAATGGACCAGACATATTGAACAATTTACATGCTGGCCCCCAATCATTGCCGATGAAAATCAGCATAAATCCTGGGGGGAAAAAATACTTACACAAGGTTAACCGCAACTCCAATGGCAGACGTAATGAGCATAACCTCAGCGTCGAGTTCAAAATCTTTATTGATGATTCTCTCGATGGCCAGGTAGAAGAGAATTCCCGTTACCACCCATATCAGCAGGACTGAGGTAAGGGCACCTATCACCTGCGAATGAAAAGCAAAATAATTGTTGGATTGTGGGCCTGATGACATGCTGGCATGCGATAAAAGGCCCTCACTTCAGCTCTGTACCAGCCAAATGGCATTTTCCTGGTGGCCGGCCTGCCAGCTACCCATATTGAAAAGAGAGATATCATAAATGACGCAAAGTCTGTCAGTAGGTGGGCCGCATCCGTTGCTATTGCCAAACTGTTCGACAATATGCCACCAGCTATTTCTGCCACCATGAATATTACACACAATATACACGCGATGATCAGCTTTTTCCGAGCCTTCTTATCGATTGCCTCGTTGCGATCCCTGTGGCAGTGATCCTCGACTGGAAATAAATAGAAAAATGTGATTATTAACTTCTACTGAACACCCAAAAACTCCAGCAGGTTATCTTCGAATCGTGGGCCGTCCCCTGGCTCATCAAATTGTCGCTAATATTTTCCACTCACACTGGCTAATTGTCTGCTGATAATCTCCTATCACTTCTTCGTCGGCGCCTGTTCCTTTCACTAGTGTACAGCATCCCGAGAGCTTCCCGTGGACGCAGAAGATGACCTTCTTGGAAGCCTCACCTCCCTCGTACTCATTATTATTCGGTGGGATGCTGGTGCCATACCCAAACACTGCCTGATCTGTGAAGCTGCCACGAACAATATAAATTAATTATTGAATATCTCGTCAATGGCTTCGTCATCTACCAGGGACAAATGAGATTGTAATTTTGAGAAGTCAATTGAGGAGACTAAAACAATCAGATTCTTCGACTGAAATCTCTCCAACCAATTAATATCCAATTAGTCCAACAATTAATACCAACACCGCATGGATGGACTCGCCCTCACTCTCCCCATCATTTCCACACTTTTTACTCTTCCTCAAGTACGAGGTGCGCATCCCATGGTCATCCGAACCCAGCTTCAAATAACTCGACATCTTAACAATCGTCTCCCCAATTTTTCCCATCAACAATAACTCCAAAATAACAATAACAATCAACGAATTGACATTGTGTTACTCAGCACAGCACAACAGCACTCGCTACTGAGATAAATTAAAATGATTAACAGTGTCGGTCGCGCACTGGCTCTCCCGAGCCTCGAAATTGTAGAGATGGAATACGGAATCTCTTTATCTAAAACTGGTTTCCTGTACAACACCAGCTCGCAACATTACAGAATCCGTCCGACCATGTAGTCATTAAAAATGTGATTTCAGCTGCGTGTGCAGGAAAAAGAAATGCGAGTGTTGGGGTGATCATTGGATGATGTCGGCGACTTGCATTTATTTTGTCTACGAGGAGCTGGGGGCGACAATGGACTCTCGTTGAACGGCAATTGTTTTTTTTGCAGATAAACTCTCGGACGACAATTTGGGAAGGGAGAGCCCGTGGCCTTTCCCTCACAAACACCAGATTCGCCGGCTACGGGATTTTATTGACATTCAGAACAATTCACTTCGTGTGCAGTGTTACACTACGAACGCAACAGTTGATTGTTTTCAAGGGTCATTAACGATGTGTATATAATAGTTTATCTACCACGCGTGAAAATATTCCACACAGAAGCCCGACGCCCCCGGCTGTAGACGGACATTCTAACGGGAGTTCCGATCGTTTCCGGGAGTTTATGAATTGTATTTTGATTATTAAATATGTTATATTGATAAATTAAATTGTTTATTATATTTTTAATGTTATATTTGTCGTACTGATGAGGGAATATCTGGAATTCTGAGGAATTCACTCGAGAAATTTTAGTGGCAACAAATGAAGCACCAGGAGTCGATAAAAAATTCAATAAAATCCCTGATTAGTTCACTAATTAAGCACAAGTTCAATAACACATTACGCAATATCCACCGGAGAAGTGTCTTCACACGTCGTAAAGAACTTTATCTGCCTCGCAGCGCAAATTTATAATCCATGCGCTCGGAATCCGTCATCCGGGGGTGATTTATCGGGGGTCCAGGTGTCCATTTGGTCCACCAGCGGCCGAGAACTCGCGGACAAAATTCTGCAGTTCAATTAATGTTCCGCACTCCATTGAACTTCACGGAGTCGTCGTCCCCCAGGTGCGCAATTTATTCCCGTCCTTATAGCTCCCAAAATTGTAATTTCCCCAGGGAAAAAAATTCAGACTCACAGACAGATTCTCTCCTCCTTGGCGTTGGCTTTGCCTGCCATTGAAACGACTCCGATAGCCAAAAAAATATTGAACTATTGAAATTAAATGTCGCCAGCAAGTGAGCTACGACAGTAATCCAGCAAATCAACGGCTCTAATTAGATCAATTGGTCAGGAGTTGTCAGGAGTACTTCCTAAATACTTGGTACATCACGACAGTCAGTCAGTCCAAGCTACAACTGTGTGGATTTTCTTCCCAGTAGGCGAATGAACCGAGCAAAATAAAGTTAAAAAAGAAAAATGACTCAGAATTTTCTGATACTGAAAAGTGATGCTCGTCACGTCGTTCACGTCTTCTTGAAAGACAATTTTTATTTTCTTGCCCACCGTTATCATATTCTTTCTACATTCTTATCGATACTGAATTTATCTCATTGATAGGAAACATTTTCGAGGGGGTTCAGTCCACGTCCTCCCGAGTTCTCCCCCCCTACCGCTGATTATTTTCGTGGCCTAGGTGAGAATATTTGACAAGTTTTCCCGGAATATCTAGACTATTTTCTGTTATCTATCACCACCAATCAGTTCCCAGTATTCCCCCCCGAGAAGTTTACTCAGACTTGTCACCCGTCGACTGCAGAAATAAAAAGGAAGATAATGACAATTATCACGTGACGTTCAGGTCCAAGTTGTAGACGAGGAGAGAGAGCTGAGAGAGCATTGGAGAAGCAAGAAGAGAGTGTTGATGAATTGGGGGAAGTTATCCACTGGATTGATAAAACAAAAGTCTACCTTTTGAACTCCATTGTTGGGTTTTATTTGGCGTAGGGATGGATTTTACGTCTCCACAGAGCTCAATCCTCGACTCATCATTGATATCCTCAATGTTGAATGACTGATGACCGATCAGAATGCTCAATGAGGCTGGAGTGAGTCCTCAATCCTCGGGGGGGAACTGAGACAACACGAGCAACTGACTAACAATGAGCACACGAAGAGATTTTATACGTTACGGCACTAGTGATGGCCGATCACTGCCAGTCCAGTGGTTGTTGTCACTGATAGATAGATCTACCAAAGCCATGAGAAGGTGTACAAATCGGTCAATTCGGAGAATATAAATATATGTCCGTTCCTATCCTTTGTTATCGGTTATCCATGACCTGTCATTGAGAAAATGAGGAAATCAGTCGGGGGGTGGGGGAGTCTAGCATTGTTTTTGTGGTTAAAATCCATCAAATTGGAATCACCTTCGTATCGCGATGAATATCTCAACAATTTTACGGCTTATCTCGAGATTTTCCAGTGCAATCAAAATTATCGTGTTATATTTAGAGGGCCTGACACTGAATAATTGCATTGAGGATTCTTTACAAGTAAATAGACTGTAACATTGTCCCCAGAAAGAATGCGATCTCATTTGAGTAGATCGAGGGTAAAAACGAGATCTTGAACGATTGGAAAAATCCATCACGGTAAATGAACATTTACATTATTCGTAGGCACATTGACCAGTCCACTCCTTGAACTGCCTCCCAAGTTTTTTTTCGCAACTCCTTTTTGGGGATATAATTTACACTGAATTTTTTTGATCACTCCAGGTGTAATGAGACGATTGTGACGAGCTCAGCGACAGAGTTACTGATTTTTCACGGCTTCTACGAATATTTTTAATTATTTATTCCGTCTTCAGATGATTATAACAAACTTTGAGGAAAAAAACATCTGTCCAGCGGTGAATTATTTTTTTTTCATCAATTTTTGTAATTAAAGACGGTATTTTGGAGTGATTAGTCGAGTTGTAGCTTCTCGATTTATTGTATTTGTAATTCATTCCTTCGGAATTGTACAAATTGCACAAATAAAACGATTTTTCCACTAGAAAATAACCAATGACTCATGAACAATTTGTGTACCTGTTGCGATTATTTTCCTGCTGGTTCATCTTGACAAACGTTTTATTATAATTTAAATCCACTATCAAGAGCGGAGATTCAGTTCCACGTGTGGCTTCCACATAAAGACCGAGCGCAACTGAAAACTGTCAACAACCTACGGGCCCCATATCTTCGGTGTATTTACAAATACAATTACACCACTAGAAAAATATCCAAATAATGGCTTTTATTAAATTCTCCTCTCCAACTACAATCGGCCTCAACTGATGTACATTAGAAAAATCATTGACAGATTTAAAAACAAATATCGGCAATTATTATACAAAGCAAACACTCCTTACAACTGCTGAATAGATTGAGGAGTAATTAAAAAAAATCCCTATCATCAAACTGATAACAAAACTCTTACTGTCGATTGGGGAACGTGAAGAATTTTGATCCTCTTGTCTTATCCATTAATATGCTTCTGTTGGTGTAAATTAACAGAACTAACTGATGGCAGCATTCGTGACTTTAGAATGGGATTATCACGCACTGTCAGCTCCAGTGCATCGGAGAAAATTACCTCCCGACTCTCCAATCTTTGGAATATTACCGGCTTTTTGATTTACAATTCATCCCGTTTTCTCTCATCATCTGAAAAATGGAAATCAATTTTGTCAGGTTAATTATTTTGCAACAATTGTTTGTAAGGAGTGAAGTGACGTGGAGGCCGTCACCGACGGCTATCTCCGGTCGATAAATCGGTCAGATGACATTTGTTCACTGACAAATTGCCGGTAAAGCCGCGACGCGACGGCCATTTTGTTTCAGTCACGTCCCTGAGAAGTTGGTTTTGCATTTTATTCTAAGTAAGGAATGTTTTTGCTTCTTTAAAAATTTGGACACTACAGATCGCCACTCAGACACTACGTGACCGTCATAAAGTAGGTCGATCACATTCTTGTCGTGTGACAATGAATGGTCAGTGGTGGGTAATGTGACGTATCACTGACAGCGTACGACCGTCATTTGACATGCCACGAATTTTTCTCGCGTCATTATTTCAAAGGATTGATGAATATTCATCGTATCTGTACCTGATTCAACTTTCTCGTCCTTATCAGTCTGTTTATTTTCATTCTCTATCGTTTGTTGCAACGCTTTGATCTCCTCATCGTAGCCCGTCCACTCCGGGAGGATTCTCATCGCAGCCTGGAGCTTGGCTTCTTTAGTCATTGGATTATTACACTGGAATGTTACAAAAGAAGAACTTTTATTGTCACTTATTTTTCAATACAACAAAATAGATTGAAAGCAATGAAGCATGGCGACGATAAAAACTGATTTTTCCATTAATTTTGACTGGAAAAATCGAATTATCGACTGTCTATTGTATTTTTTATCAGCCGATAAATTGCGGTCTTTAAAAACCGTGACACAATTTGAGTTACAATTTTTTCTGTTTCACTGTCAAATAAAAAAATTGAGCTGGTGAATTGAAATTGTCATCGAGAGACGAGTCTCAGATTACCCAAAACCAATTTTTTCTTGATTACTTGGGCCTTTGGCCGGAGCAAAAAAAGAAAAATAAAAATATGATGGCCTTAAACTCACCAAATCGATGGTCTTCGCGTACTTCTTCGACGCGTCACTGCACCAGGTCTCGCACCAGAGCCACTCCTGCGGCAGGGTTTTAATAGCCACCTGATGGATCATATTATTCGGCAAGTCCTGATCTAAATTGGACAAACTATTTGGATCTGGACTGAGAGCCTGATATTGTCCCCTCAATCTGTCACCAGCGGCAATCCGCCGGAATCGTTTGAGATCAACAACGTAGAGGGCACTGATGTGATAAGATCTACCCTGCAAGTGAGTTTTCCAATACCCTTGTCTCCAAAATCTAAAGCCATCCATCTCTTTTCTACTATCACAGAAAGGTGTGTAAGCGTAGGGAGCCCCCTCGAGATCCAAATTAACGAGCTCCTTCAGGTCAGCCCTGACCACCTGATCAGCATCCACGAAGATTATTTTCTTGACGTCCAGCGGAAAAAGTACGTCCAAGAAGAGGATTTTGTATCCCCAAATGGTCCTCTGCTTTTCGCTCTGCTGATGAAGCCACCTTGGCCATTTGTACTGAATCAATTCATACTCGAAGCCGTATTCCTTGGCCATGTGAGGTAGGAAGTCCTTCAGGGTTGGCGAGAGGTAGTTCTTCAGGAACCAAAATTTCACGGGACTCTTGGTATGCTTCAGCACACTGAGCATCATTATTTTCAAGAATCTCTCGTACAAGTGACCCGACGCCAGGGAAAATATGTTTATTTTCTCCTCCTGCTCATCACCATCGTCACTGCCGAATGTCCTGGGGGAAATCCGTAATAATCAATTAGTCACCTACCTCTGAGAGGTCTTCAGATCATTCCAGCTGATGTTAAAGTAGTATATAAGAACTCCGGGTGGATCGGTGAGTGCCGCAGAATAAGAATAAATAAATGGCCGAAGATCAACCTAGTTATCATTGATGACTTCTCACGTGAAGGGCTAATTTGTGGAGAATAAGACATTAATTCATCCAATGATTTTGCCTGCCTACATGGGCCGAAAGTGAGCATTCTAACCTCACTTCGCTCGGTTAGAGACGCTCACTTTCGGCCATTTTGGCGGAGGAATCGGATGCAACGCTCGGAAGGAAACAGACAAGCATTCCAGACGTGCTTACAACCCTCGCCTTCGACTTGGGTCGTAATTTTGGACGTGAGGACGACTTGTCTACTTTTCCTCCCCAGGTGAGAAATATACTATATGCTGTGCGGAGTTTGATTAATTATCATCAACAATGATAGAGTGAGGACTGAGCGCAAACGCAATCCGAATATTTTAGATTGTCTCCGGATTTTAATCCATAAAATTCGAGTCACTTCTATACTACTTTAATTTTCTGTCTTGTCTTAATTAATTTAGCAGGATTTGTTTAATCATAAGTGGAAACTACGATAGACCGATATAAGTTGCAATGGATGTTTAAAAGAGCTTACCAATAATCGGAAAAGCTAGAACAAAGTATAGCTATTTAGCTATTAATCTCCCTTCTCGAGTAATTGAAAGTATGACATGGTAAATCAGTGAGTGGAGAAAAGAAGTGACAATATTTAATGAGAGAAAAGAGAAGTTGGTCTGCGGTACCTTGAGATTGAATTCCAGATGCCGGATTTTTTTTCATCATCCTCAGCCAGGAGATCCATATTGACTTTGTCTGGCTTCTTCGTAACTTTGAGCTTGAGGACGTGACTCTTCAGCGAACTAATGAGCACCCTGACGCCGTTGCCGTTCTGGATGACGTCGTGACCGTCCACTGAGGTTATGTTGTAAATATCCGCTGATCTGCCGTGTCGTAGACGAAGAATCCACTCGCCGGGATTGGCTTTCAGTTGGAAGTATCCAAGATTTGCCATGACAATTGTATCCACCATAGCATGGGACTCAGTGCCGAGAGTTATTTGAAGGCCTCGGGGAGGATTTCCCATGGTAGCTTCGAAGCAGTGGCCCTCGAGAAGAAGATATTCAAGTTGGAATTCACTAAAAACAAAATGTCCCGGCGTCAGTGACAGCTGCTCACCCTGGCATCCTCGAATGTCTAATGATAATAAATAAAATCAATAACAATTGATTTACCTGTGAACCCCCATGGCGACATTATCCAGCTTGATGTTATCCAAATCATAAACACTCTTGACAACCTGGACCATCCAGTTATCAGGAGCATGAATATTCTGCGTCAAAAGTGATGAAGTCGGTAGCTTGTTAAACCTGGCGCTGGCGCCAATCAGCTGTCCGTCAGTATTAAATTGGAGTTCGGGTTCGAAGACAAACCTGTAGAAATTCTTGAGTGGCATGTCGCTGTTCTTGTCAACGCAGTTCAAGAATATCTTGATATTACAATTGAGAGCCTGCTGAAGAGTATTCAGGATGCCCCCCAGCTTCTGAGCGCCACGTGAAACCGGATCGACAATGGCAATAATATTGAAGGCAACTTGATCAGGTTTGCTGGCAGGTATCTTAACGACACTGTGTTCTTCACCACCAGCTAGCACCTCATATCTGCTTCTGGTCTGAGGTCTGGGTACCAGTAGAGACGCTATCTCCATAATGACATCATCGGAAAGCTCCCTCTCCTCTTCATCATCACTCGCCTGAATTTTCTCCAAATTAGTGATCAATTTTTCGCCATAGGTGCTATGGCTGAAGCGCTCGAGGAGTGCAAAGTCTTCACTGGAGAATATCTCGCCGTCCTCCAAGGGTCCAATGATCTTTCCATTGCAGACGATAGCACGTTGAGTCGTCGACTCGTCCATCCTCAAAGCAACATTGGCAAAATGCTTGTGAACCTTCAGCATAAATTCATAATTCATGGTATCCTCATCAAAATCGATTCCGACATGTTCTCGATATTTGCTGCGATCAAACTTCCCGTCCTTAATCAACCCAGCGCCCTCCTCGCTGATGATATCCTTAATGTACGGCATAATCTTCTCCCGATTTTCCACCGGATAATCAGCGCCCAATACCGACAGAACAATTTTATTTATACCGACGTTAACATCCTCATCCTGATCAACATTGCTGTTGATGATGACTCCTAACCTCACATCTGCATTGGACTTGAGGTACTCCAAGGCTTCCCGGAGTAGCAGTCTCCCATTCTCGTGCTCCAAGTTCGTGACAATCCAGTAGGTATAGAGATGTCGAGTCTTCCGTCTTCTTGTCATGTACAAGTACTTGGAATTGTTGATTATCCAGGCGGAAGTGTCCTCGGGACTCCACGAGGAGATGTCCTCTGTGACAGGCACCTCCCCAACCAAGTTCAACCACTGGGTTTTGTCATTCTTGAGCACTCGCTCGTTCAATCTTGGCATAACGTTGGGCTGACTCATCATGAACTTGACGATATCATCCCCTTCAGTGACCTCACCTTTGTAAACGGCCTTTTGTAGCATCGGTGTCTGGCTGAAAATTGTCGTCACAACAATGTCCTCAAGAGACTCACCGTCCATCATATTGGAGATACCTTCCAGTGGTACGCCATTCATTAACGCCTGAGGAAAAACCTTGAAGCCAGTTCTCTTGATAAAATCATGAGCCAAATGTCGTCCCACATCGTACTCCGACTCTTCGCCCAGTATGTAGTTGACATTGGCCGATGGATCTCTTGATTGGAGGGCTTTGACAACGTCCGACACTTGCACAGAGAAATCATCAGCACTGTCACCTGATTTTTTCTTCTCAACGTCATTCAGCAGGACCGAGAGGAAGTAAACAGCCTCTTTTGGACCTTTACTCTCCAATAAATAATGAAATACATTATTGACAGCGATGCTGGGGTCATCTTGCCCTGTCAGAGATGTATCAAAATTGGTATTGAAGACAAATCCAACTCTGATTGGCGCTGAATGTGCATAAAGTGTCTCAGCAGTTGTTATTAGGGCTTTTGACAGCGGACTCAGTGGATCTATGACGAGAACCAAATTGTAAAGATTTCGCCGAATATTCCTCAACATTCCTGGAAATGTTGGACGCAGGAGGGATGACAAACTTGGAGACCATCGATTATACCGCGAATCACTCTCCAGATCATTCACCCAAATGATCGCCGAGTCGCGGATATCAATGGCAAAGTCCTGATTGTTATCTGACGACTGAGAACCCGACAGATCGAGCGCCAGGAGTTTCTCCATTTTACCGCTGCTCACCCCAATTTTGTGGAGTGTCTCCATCACCGCGAGCTCAGTCCGAAGGGTCTCCAGTAACCCTAAAATATCAATTGCATCCAAATCGAAGAACAGACCATTGACGAATAAAACTGTGTCTGTTGGCTGTAAGTGCAAGTTTCCAAAGAACAACTCCTGGTTTCTCTTGATTTCTTTCTTCATGTCATTGGTGACTTTGGTACGAATTAATGATTTCGCCTGCATTGGAAAATTTTGAGCAATGTCGGTTAGGACTTTTATCGCCTCGGACGACGGTGACTTCATGATTCTCTCGGCTGCCTGATGACTGAGCTCCTGGAATTGCCAGACTTTTAAAGCACCAATCTCATCGCTCGTCTCGAGAAAATGCTTCTCCAGCTCATCAAGCTCGGTGTGTTTGTCTGGATAAAGATTCTTCAATACCCCAAAATTAATACCATTAATTTCCTCCACTCCCTCGTTCTCGTACTCCTCCTTCCCAGTATTATCTTTGATATCTGAGTCATCAGTGGCTTTGTACTCTGTAGATTTCATCTGCAGTTCAACCCCATACCCAGCTAACCTCAAAAAATGCTCCGACCGATCCTTGACGTAGTGCCGAAGGACATAGACAATTTTTTTATCATCAGCTAACCTCTTCAACTTTTCGTGAAGATCACGGAAACCAGGGGATCCAATTTGTCCATAAAGAATCACATGTTTACCAGTGACTCTGGACTTTTTTCCTGATTCTGATTGTCTCGACAGTGGGACTGGATACTGATGATCCAGGGAATACACAGTCACCTCCTCCTTATCCTCATAATCAATCCTATTCTCTAGGGATTCTAATAATCTCTCCACATCCTCAGGCCTACACGTCAACTCTCCATGAACGTCAACAAAATTACTGCATGTTTTCACTTGATCCCTACGTCGATTCTCGCCCATCTGCGAGAACATTTCAATGCGAGCGGAGTAAGTCCTGAGTGACAGTGACAGCTTGAGGAGGGCATTTTCCGTTGACGTGAGAAACTTGGCGGTATGATTAATTAATCTATCATACGTCTCTTTATCTGTAGCTTCACGAGCATCAAGAGCACTGGGATCTCCACTACGAGATATCGTATCAACGAATTTCCAAAAATAATTGGGACTCTTATCGTTTAAATACTCAGCTGCTTCCAAGACAATTGGTGTGTCCCTCCAGTTGGCATTGATCAGTGTGGTTACATATTTATTTAGTTTTCTGTCAGGACTCGCTGAATTCGAGGACACCAGCAGTAAACAGATGATGCCAATGCGCCACATCTGCAAAATCGATATGTTGATGAGTGTTTGCGATGAACTCTTTGTGATCATCATTCATGAATCCTTTTAATTAGATCAATTGTGAACGTTACCCTGTATTTATCTAGGTTCTAAATATTCCAATATAAAAATTGTAAATCACTAAGTGCACCATGTAGAATACAATCCATCCACGACAACCAATCCATGTATCGCACGTGCCGGCTGCCACTCTGTCTGTAAACTACTGGACACCAATGGCCACTTGCTCAAAATGCCAGCTTGTAATTACGATTCGGAGGAAGTGGTGCCAGCGTCATGTAGCCTTTGGATGGTACAGGTGGACTAGGCCTGAGGAATCTATTCTACCGAGCAAGCTAAACTAGTGTGGAGCTTCCTGGTTTTGTGGACAGGTGGCAGGTCGGTGCTTATCTGGAGCAAAGCGGGCAGACCAAGTCCCTTTGTCCTGGAGAGTCTGATATTCGCAATGAAGAGGATCTTCTGGGCCTGTAACAAATCAGGATTGTCTCTTCTCCGGCAATTATAATTGTTTTATTACCAAACTGGTCTAGCCACTCGATCATGCAGCCGATGAACTACTTCGGATTGTGTAAATGTAATTAATTCAGGCGGAAGAGCATCCGCTGCACCACCGGAAGGTCCCGGGTTCGAGGCCGCGTCTGGTCTATCCACTTTTACAGCAAAAATTTTGTGCTAATTTTATAAGGAGATCCCGGACGCCATCCGATGATCTGCGACGTCCTAAGGACGTGGGACGCTATGCAAAAAATCCCTTCGACGTAAAAATGGGCGAACATTTAATGACAACAGCCAATGAAGTACTGACATCCCGGGAGATTATTAACTGGGGCGAAGAGGCAATTCTCAAATCTCCAGGAGACACTCGGGCTCCGTTTCCCTTCAAGAAGTGTAACAGTTTGTTATCTCGGAACCTGGGGGACTAATCAGAAGAATAATAATTACAAAATCGTAAGTGAACTTGTGATTTGTGACCTCCATGTTGGATTTCTGCAGACCGGAAATCAGATCTGCTGATTTGGGCACCACCCCAGACGTAATTGCAGTGACGACGGCGTCAGGGTGAGCAATGTTT